>JXSR01S046520.1:0-11055 GCA_000969725.1 Ophiothrix spiculata
GGGTCACAAAATAGCCAGGGTATGTTTTATATAGCTTATTTTTGCCAGCACCAATAATGGAAATGTTCATTCTTTGTGCTTCAGGTCATAGGAAACATCTGCCGTACACAATGCTACTGATGTGATCACTAAGTAGTACGAAGTTAATTGTCTGTGTAGCGGTTCACAAATAGGAGGAATTGAAAACAGAAAAGGGCACAAGCCACAAGGGAACAGCTTAGGGATTCAAGGCTTTAGGTCTTGTATCCATAGATTGTTTCCCTGTGGCGTGTGTCCGTGTGCCGTAAACACCGTTACTGATACGACCACTAAGCTAAACAAAGGTTAATTGGCTGTGTGACGAGTGCCAACCAGGGACGATGGAACACGGAACAAGGGCATACGCCACAGCCGAATAGCTTACAGATACACGGCCTTAAAGGTTATCTTGGAGCGAAAGCAGTACTAAAAATACTGCTTCATGTTTCTGATTTCATCACATTGGTAAATTGAAAAGATGGAAGACATTAAGTTTGAATAATACTCAATAAGTATTACTCAATAACTGAACAAAAGACTTTACGCTTGCTTAAATGTTCGTGCATTATAAACCAAAAAAATGATTTGAGAAATAATTATCCTATGTATTTTTTGTTTGTTTGTTTGTTTGTTTGACACAACTATAATTTAAAGTAGTCGATCTTTAATCAAACAGAAGTTAATGTGCGTTTTTGAAATACAACAGGTTGCGTGTGTTTACAAGTACAATATGGGGTTTTTCGACTTTACGGCTTATTAGGAATGGGCAGTCACATAAGCAATCTTTGTAGGGGATGACTTACCGTTGTATATGCTAAGGGCACATAGCTTGAATTTCTAGCGGTAATTTAGTCGTGCTGAAATCACAGCATGGTTACACCAGTTGGTAAAGGCTCAATAAGTACGGTATAAACCGACAAAGAACATAGAATGTTACAGTGATACTAGTGCAATTACGACCCCAGGTCCAAAGATGCGCGAAGCTTGGGTATCCTAATGGAGATCACAGTTTGTTGTAATTATATTTGAGACTCAGACTGTGTTGTCAAAAAATAAAATAATAGCTTTGCTCATTATCTTACAATTACGTAGATTGTTATTAGAACTTGTTTTGATTTGTTTTAAATTGGCCTTATCAAATATCTCTTACCGTCGCACGACGACAAATTGTTGAACTGGACCATTTACTATGACTATGAAAAAGCAAGTGACAGTATCCATTTGGTATCTGGTGAACTTTTCTCCCCGATATTTAGCCTAAACGCAACGTTAACCCTAACATTTTCAAATACTTCTTAACATAATAAATATGCAGGTCGAATATGGCGGATTTACACCTGGATTTGAACCTGGCAGCTAACTCCGGTGTATAACGTGTTTGGACTTGGCGATTTTCTTAACTTGGTGGAATAGGATATTGTGAGATTTAGTGGGGTTAGGTTAATTAATGACAATGAGCCAAATAAAGAAAAAATCTAAAAAGGTAACAAGAAAATGCATGGTCACTGAGATATTTGTTAACTTACCCACAAATATTTATAATTGCGAACAATGATGGCTACACTCTTAAAATTATGTTACTCTTGTTGAGTAAAAATTTACTCAAAGGTCACAGCTCATTTTGTTGAATAATATCCTACTCAACGTTGGGAAAACATTGCTCAACATTGAGTAAGATGTGCTCAACGTTGAGTAATATTGACTCAACCGAGTAAGATTTTACTCAATGTTGAGTAAGATTTTACTCAACAATGAGCTGTGACCTTTTTTACTCAACAAAGAGCAATATAATTTTAAGAGTGCATTACGGAAAATTCCCTTTTACAGGATAACTGTAAAAGCACACTTACGGGAAATATATATATTTGTAAACAGCGGATAGATACCCGTCGAATTTAATAAACTTAACGAAAACACCTCCAGTTTTCCATATAAATGGGAAAATGGCATTAAAAACAACAATAATATTCCTGAAAAGGGAATAATTAATTCATGTTTTTTATGCCAAGTTACATGATTTTTTTACAGTGAAACAGAACAAATAGTATACTCAACATTTAAATGAACACGACTTTAAAATTGCTTTATCATCCATCATATGAATCCATCATGTGCCGAACTTTATAACGAAGTATGTTGTTGTGTTACACAGCAAAACAAGTTTTTAAACTGTCGTTTTATTTATTTACATTCTAATCAAGAGGTAAATGATAACAAATACAATAATGGATATCTGTTTGATCCTCAATTTACTGCTATTAATCAAATGATTTCAATGTCACTTTAAATGGAATAAAGGCATGTTCAAACATATCATTTAAGAAAGGACTTAAGACACATCTCTTCAAATCATCTTCATAGTTTTTTATTGTGTATATTTATAGTGCTATCAGAATTTGGTTTATCAATGCAATTCCATTCACAGGTATGTCGATACTGAAATAATGCAGAGTTAATTGTGGCATGTGGTATGTGCAATTCGTATTGCCATTTTTAATTGTCTTTTTTAACTTAAATTAAAAAAATGTGTATTATGTATTGTGGTTTTTAACATGAATTATCCAACTATGTTTGTAAATGGTATTATCTACTTTTGAATCTTTGGTTGTTTTTGATATTTGTAACTTGTGCTCTTATATTAGATGTATTTCTATAGTGTATAGGGCCTACTGGCCAGTATTATTTTTAATTTTAGATTGTGTAGATTTTTATACTTTTCTGTGCAGCGCCATGAGGCTGTTTTCATCTTAAGGCGCTTAATAAATCCCATTTATTATTATTATTATTATATCAAATTAATATATGGAATTATATTATGAAATAAGATACCGCATACGGATTTGTGTTGATATGTACCCTAAATTATTTTGATCTGAGTCTTAAAAATGTTCAGACAAATCCATCATTTGGGAGAAGAGATATATATTCCCATTTATGATCCTGTAACAGATTCGATGAACTATCTTAAGACAATGTTAATTATGATGAAGTTTAGTCATAAATTTCATCTCATGAATCAATTAATCAGTCAATTTGGATGAGGATTTGTTTAACACCGATATATTGGGTGACAATCTTCATGGGTGCAAACAATTCTCATTTATAAAAGCCCTTTCTTTCTGAAAACATATGCAAGTTCAGATATTGTAATTTTAAAAGGATATGTGACAGTCCTACAAATCTGAATATTTATACAAAAATATCTTAACGTATTTTCATCAAAATCTAAAAAAAAAAAAAAAAACAATCATGTTTCGATTGCATAAATCGTTATTCCCATTTATCAGCTTAAGTGTAAAGAGAATCCATCTGCTCAGGAAAATGTGAATCCTATCTATTTTTAATCATGAAAAGATTAAATAGTTTCCACTGCCTTTGCGGGGACTCGAACCATGGATTATGGCAGGGGTGAGTCATGCATTACGATGCAAGGGATCTACCGCTGAGCTATGCAGGCAGATCGTGTGAACTAATATCTAAAACATTAACATTAGAATGCCGTATTTTCTTTTGTTTACATAAACATTTCAATTTTTGCCTCATTGGAATGCTCAATTTGTAAGTAAATTATGTGAATGCGTATATCAGACAAAATGTAGCTATGTAGATACTAAAAACAGGCAGTTCACAGCTCAAAGAGGGCGAACTCAGAGTCGTAATTCACGTCCGGTTTTTCGGGCAAAACAACGCGGGTTTGTTACATTATCATTCAAAATCAACACTACATTTATTATTTATAAAAAAATTATAACAAAATATTTGTAATTCGATAAGAAGTATCAAGCCTACTAATTATCTGTCAAAATTTGAAAACAGCCGAAAGTTCTAAAATTCTGAAATTATGAGGTTTCGGCGAAAAAGACGTCAATTTTTAAAAGTAGTCTATCAACATCATTTTGACCTTGTTAATGAACGTGAAATCACTAGTAAAGTTACATGTATAAACTATTTCATGTGTACGCCAAAAATCGTAATATTCTGATATGTGTAAGTAGGTAAAAATGACTTTCAGCCGACCGAGAAGATTTAGGGACTGTAGCCTTAACTGTTTTGCTTCGTTCAAATGTCTGTGAAGTCACGGCTTGGATTGTTAGATTCACAAAATATGCATTGTGATGCAAGACTCAATCAGATTTACTCTTAATGGTGGTGGAGTCTCGCGGTTACTAAAAATATTGTTTTTCGTTTGTCGCCTCTCATTGATAATTCTTCATAATGTTAGCCAGCCTTTAACCTTTTGGAATATAAAATTTGGTACATAAAGATTTGAGCTTTTAACATTCAAACTCAATACTGAGTGCTATAGCACTCTTAAAAAGAAAGGATCAAATTGATCCGATAAAGTATCAAATATGAGCTTACCCTTTTCCGGATTAATTTTGATCCAAATTCTCCTCAAATTTGATCCTTTTCGGATCAAAAAAGAGTGTCTTTGATCCGAAAAGGATCAAATTTGAGGAGAATTTGGATCAAAATTGATCCGGAAAAGGGTAAGCTCATCATTTAATACTTTATCGGATCAATTTGATCCTTTCTTTTTAAGAGTGTACACCTTTGAATAGTTTAAGAAAAAAACAGAGATGACTCTTGGAATAATTTAAATTCGATGTTGTGCAATTTCTTGCTTCGGGCAGTTAAAATTTAAAATTACATCAGTAAAATTGATGGAAAGATAAGATACGATAAGGTCAAATAAAACACAACATATATTTAGTGTAACGCTATTGTCTGACTCACAGGCTAAGTACCTACAACTGATGCTAGACTATACTAGTTTGGCGACTTATTCTTGGTCAAGCATGATGGCCGATTGAAATCGAGAAAGAAAGCCAAATCAAGTTAAATTGATGATAAGGATTTTATTCTCAATTCAAATCGAACACAAAATATAAGATAGGCGAAAAGACAAGAAAGATAATCTATACAGTGTGCGGCAAGACATTATGAAAACGAAGTACATATCCACGAAAGCATTAAAGAAATTTATCGAAAAATATACCTAGAAATATAGACATTTTTAATCAAAAACACATAATTTACGTTGAATTTCGAGTATCGAATCTAAACCAAGATAACCGCTTTTTGTTTCTGTAACAAGCAAACGATATCGGATATCTAAATACCTTTACTTGCATCCGTATTTTATTATAGCATCATAGATACGTAACACATATGTCAATTGTAAAGAATTATGGAAAATATTATAACATAAAACACTTTTAAAACATTACTTTTTGGACTTCAATTTCAAACTAAAAATAAGAGGTTTTGTAGTAAGTGTTAAGGCTAAAGTCCCTAAAAACATCTCTCTCGGCTGAATGCCATGTTTACTACAATGTTTTACCTACTTACATCTATCAGTATATCACAATTTTTGGCGTACATATTAAATATGAATCATTAGAATCCTCCGGGAGAATTCCCTCCTGATTATGGGTTAATTTAGCAAGATTATATATAACCAGAGAAAATAACCAAAATCAAGAAGTTGACAATACTCTTCACGCGCCGTCCAGGCTCCATGCAGTACTCACTCAAATGCAAATGGCATGCCGTAACATCAGACACGATATGGGTTAATTATCTATATCATATCATCATGTAAGTTTAGATAAGCCTAACCCAAGGGAAAATAGAACCATTTTAACTTATTTATTTGATTAATTTACATTTTCTGACAAAACAAAATGAGCGATAGAATTGGCATATCGAATCTGGTTTGTGATTTATTTCTTGCCTGATGTGAAGATTTTCATTTTGTTATGATTTAGCGATTGTATAGACATAAACTTTCAATAAATCAAATTCATATTAATTATTGACCTGGATCTTATCACTGAAAATGAATTATGTGATTGAAAATTAGATCTGCTGCTATTATCGCAATATTTTTAGAATCTTAAAAATAGGTCCCAGGACTAGGTGGTGGTTGTAAAGGCTAACAACTCTCCTTCAACATTAGTTTCCATCATTGCTCAATATGGTCTATGGAAGACGGGTTTCGATTTCAGGGGGACTAAAAAAAATTTCACATCGGTGTAAAAGTAATCAAGGTCCCCCTGGAATCAAAATCCGCCTTCCATAGGCGATAACGGGATAAAGCATGAAACTAATGTTGCGTGAGAGTTGCTACCTATACTTTACTGTGATTCCTATTACCGGTAGCTATGACACCGGTGTGAAAGTAATCGTAGTCCCCCTGTAATGGTAGTCCGCCTTCCATAGACCATAACGGAATAAAGCGTAAAGCTAATGTTGCGTGAGAGTTGTTAGCGCTATACTTTACTGTACAACCCGGGCAATTAGAACGGGGGACTTTAATACATTCCTGCTACACCGGGACTTTGTGATGCTGTAATCGTTAAACATGAATTCGATTCTCTCTGGCTTCGGCAGAAACTGATATGATAGATGTTTCAGAACGTACAGGAAAGCTTATATAAAGCGATCGCCATTATTTAATATCACCAATACTTTCACACAAGAAAGTTTAACGTGTTCTGATTATAAAGATATCTAAAAACATAACATTCCCTTGCCCTTCAATGAGCATTATTATGTCAAATTGAATACAAAGCAAATTTATTAACGTTAAGTATATAAAAGTTAAATTAGAAAAAATGGGGAATTTTACAACTGAGTATGATATTTTGGATACCTTGAGAACTAATCCTCAGCCTGCAGGCTACGGAAGTTGGTTGCATGGTTGGTTACCGATACTTTCTGGTCCGTTCAACTCTGACGTATATTTATATTCTAGAAGCAAACCTGACACTTCGAATCACAAAAGATGTCCATTTAGAATACTTTATCTATGACTTGATTTGCACCTTATACTGGCACCTCACATGAATCACCGTGATAATCGGAACTTTACTTAAATTAGCCCAAAGCACCACCCAGAACTTAAATTAAATTTTGCGTTATTTAGAAATCTATCCTCCATAACTGAGTAAGTGTGAATACATTAACTTATCTGGCATCACTGTTAAACAAACGTTATAACTTTTATGTTGCACGGTAAGGATATGATGCCCCAAATAAGAAACTGTTTGCGGCCAAATACTTATGGCTTATGGCATACAGTATATGAGGTTTTCCTTAAAAATGCTGTCAGTATTATCTTGAAGGAAAAAATATGAATAGATCATATTATACGTATAAGTTACGGAAAACATTTTGGAAATGACAGAAAATGTTTATTGGGAAAAAACATTTGAATAGAATGAAACGGAGCTTCAAAAATGTTGATACCAGAAAAATTTAACAATATCTGTAATAACAGAAACATTTCTGTCACATTTATACACTCACCTATACTGTTTTAACACTGTAAGCATATAAAGCATAAACATGATAACATGTATGTTGGAAAGCAAACAATACTTAATTTTAATCATGAGTAGGCTATAGCTGATTTTCTTTCATTGAAACATCATAAATTTTCAGATTTCTGTTATAGAATTAATTATAGATAGATATTTTATTAACAATGTATCGTCACTAAGGTGAGGTACCAACAAGAAGTTTAATATCATCTTTGAAAATAATGACATAATCCATGTCGTTCGAGGTATCGCATTTATAGAAAATGAGAAAGAAATGGTGATAACGAAATAGCTAGATTAATAAATAACTTCTATTATCGGGTTGGCACCTATTTTGCTTTGAAAATTACTAACTCAATAACGACAATGATACGAATAAATTGAGAACGCATTCCAGATATTAACCTCCTCCATAAGTACAATCTTGCCTGTGTTGCCTTGGGGACAGAACACGTATATATTGCATATATGGATCACATCTTGAAGTTACTTGTATTATTTAGTATGATATTAGCCACGTTTAAATCTACACTGCCAATCGTCCAGAAATCCTGCGACACGTTCATAAAGGTTGTATCTTTTTAATCCGATTTTCTTCACATTGTGTAAGACTTATATTTACACAACCTAAGGGCTACATACACTCCGTCATTTTTGTGGTCATTTTCATAAACAATTTTTCTCATGGTGTTAAATTTTCACCACTATGTTAAATTTTCATTCGGAATTCTGTCTGAATTTTACAAATGGTAAAAATGACGAAGAGCATCTAGTCCATGTCTGGATCTAGCCCTTAATACGGGGTTTACATATATCTTCCCATGTCCCTGAAGTATAGATCATTAAAAAAAAAATTCTTAATTCAAATTTTCAAAATTTGACGTATATATAAATACCATGAGTCCATGTAAAAATAGGAATCTGAAGTAAGTTACTTTACATGTATTCACATAGGGCCTACGTTTGTTAAGCATATATTTTACCCGACAATCTTTAAAATTGTTATTACCGAATTTACTCTCGATTTTATATACTTTAAATTTGATCGAAGTCACGTATCATCCAAATCGGCGTCTATAATAAATTGGCATCAAATATGGTATCTTATTTATGGATTCAAACCACCTAATGCATTTTATTTATGTCATTATAATACAATTATCACATCTTGTATCACGTGCTAAAATATATATGATAGTATAAACCCCTTGGGTCAATCATTATTATAACTTATGTCACATGCTACGTAAATGTTACGGTTTAGAGCCATTTTTCCAATCAACCTGAACAAATTCGTAGAGACTCCGTAAGAAGGTTGTGCTTAGCCTACTCCTTAGAGACTGCGGGTGATATATGGCAAAAGGGGTGTGTTACGGCCAAAGCCAATATTGACACAGGGGAGGGGTAAACGTGTTCACCATGTGCAGCAGTACCTGGTCCCAACTGATCGAGCGGTTGATGACACCAGCAACAGTTTACTCTGCCTATCGCCTACACTTTTATTTAAATATTAGGATGATCTTATTACTCATGCCAAAGTATAACAACGCAATAACCTACGTCATTTTATCGCGACGAATTTTGTGTCATATATCAAAAGTTGTATAAATTGTAAGAATGTCATATGTGACCGTCCATCCCAAACCAGCCGTAAATACAGCCTCTTGTCATTTTCACTCTCAGTTTGAATATTTGCAAAGAATATTTAAAATGACACCTTAAAAAATGTATAACTGAGAGAAACGTGTTCAAAGATCAGTAAGCCTATATTTTCTGTTGACTGTCCTCAGAATATACAAATATATTTCATTTTTGCGACTGTGCGATCACTTACTTGAAATGAAACGTTGCTGGTTGAAATCGTAACGAGTTTTGAAATGCTTATGGGGTTTTCGATATTATAATGTGGTTTGAAATCCTTATGAGAATTGAAGTTGTTATGAGTTGAAATCGTAACGAGTTTTGAAATGCTTGCGAGTTTTGAAATGGTTTTGGCAGCTTTCGCCTCCCATAATATGTAGATCTATGTTGAGAAGATGAATACCTTCGTTTGTCACTAACGAGTGCCGCTGTCTTATCATTTTGTAGGATGTAAACAAATAACGAGAAGTGTTAAGTTATTACTAATTGGTCTAAAAGCACCTCCCAATAATCGAAATTACGATATCGTAATTCCCTTCGCCCGCATCAGTTAACAACAGATGTATAATGTCTGTCCAACCGGTTTTCAATCTCTGAAACTCGGTATGGATTAACAAGCAGAACAAAATCATTACCTCATGTTTTTTAAGTCAGAAGTCTTCGATTTAAATCGTATTTCAAGTTGGAGATTAAAAGGATATGCGACAAAGTATTGATTGTAAAATTATGATATATTGTCTTCTGGGAAGACAAAAGTGCAGGTTTCAGCCATTTTGTTTCGACATTGTAAAATGGTGCTAATGGAAGGATGCATGAGATAAACCCATGGGATATCATCAAATTTACGGGATGTAAAACACCGTCTTTTTTCCATAACGACTAAGCTTGTTGCTTTTGGTTGACGACAAGTTATTATCACTATGAAAAATTAATGCGACATATGATTAAAAGAGATTTTTTACAACACACATTTCAAAACATTGTTGTAAATATTTCAATTCTACATAATTTGTTGAAACAGTTTGATAAAAATTTAGTTCATATCTGATTTTTTCAGGTTTATAAAAAATGTAATATTAGACTGCACATAATTTAAAAGTATGCAGTGAACATCATTTTTGTACAGGATGGGAAAATAAAAGTGTTATTAAGATTCACACCCAAAGTTCAACACATAAGCTATATTTAAATTTAGATTAAAACTGTATAATATACAGATACTACACATTAAAAACTTTCAAAGGTTCAAAGATTAATTTTGCCAAAGTTATCTTAAGTAGTTTGTTACGCGAACTGAAAAGTAAAATTATTCCCACCAAATTGTTACATGTGATCAGGCTGCAAAACGGCGATCACATTTCCCGCCTTTGTTTTTCTTTGTTCATCCCTTATGGTCCTCTCTGATGATGATTAAACTATTATTGGTAACTGACAAAACTCAACATTGAATAAAATTAGGTTTAGCCATCACTTCAGGAAGTGTGATAGTTTATGTTTCTTCCTGAATTCAACGTCAAGTCTCAATTCTAGAAATCTGCCCTGTTGAGCAGTCATTTTGAAGTATGGAAAAATGTGTATTTTTTTGAAATGTCTGTATCTCAAAAACGAGCGCGGTGAACTGTTTGTTTGTTTATTTATTTATTTTTTATTATTATTTTTTATTTTAGAATCATTCTCAGCACCAATAAATCTACTATACTACAATGGAGATTTTGCATATGTGACGATTCAAAACCTCAAGTTGTAAGTCATTACCCATGCTGGCATAATTCTTTCCCCTCGTCAGACTAAAAAGCTTAATCCTAAAATATTAAAAAAACAACCACGGAGCATTTAGCCTACTATTTTACAAGCACATAATGATCGACGTTTTGAGCTTCCCTATACTTTAGGGGGCAAATTGAGTTAATTTATCGAGGAAAATATGTATTTTTTGAAATGTCTATATCTCAAAAACGAGCGCGGTGACCTGTTTTTTTTAAGAATCATTCTCAGCACCAATAAATCTACTATACTACAATAGAGATTTTGCATCTGTGACGATTTAAAACCTCAATTTGTAAGTCAA
>JXSR01S046529.1:4353-19350 GCA_000969725.1 Ophiothrix spiculata
GGGCCATTCCACGTTACGTAAGTTACATTTCAGACAAAAATATTGACGTACAAGATGTGTTCCTCTTCTTCGTGAATTGCAACTTAAGTTTATATCCTATTTTGGTAGACCCTTGCCATATACTCTCTAAATTAAGAAACAACATTAATCTCTCCCGGCCTAAGTTTAAAAGTATTAGCCCAATAATGGTGCGTTACGTAAGTTACATCACACAAAATGGGGTCATCTACCTTTTTATAGAAATTTTAACAATCCTGTGAAATGCTCAGTTCTCATGACTAACTTTTATGCAAAATCAAAAGGGTAGACATTGAGTTACTTTCTCATATAGAAACTATGAAAATCCTATCAACTATTTTTTTATATAAGCTCATCTTTACTGTTACGTAAGTTACATTTGAGCGTTACGTAAGTTACATAGTCTGAAAAGTTGATGAATTTCGAAATATTTTATGTTGAGTTGTCCCCTCAATTTCTGTCTTACTGAATACTGAATTGTTAATAAGACAAATAAGATATAGTAAGATTGTTCAAATTCATCTTTTATGATCAACTAAAAACCACCAAAGGGATTTGAGGTATAGGACCTAGAATGTAATTCCTGGAAAAATTGTTGTACCACAAGTCCAGTATCCCGGGCCAGTACCCTAAATATCACACTTGGCTCATTGCAGATAAAGTGTATGTAATCAATGATGCATGCATCTGTAGTTTTGATCTTTGCCACTTGAGATGGACCTTCATCATTAAGGGGGAAGATAGGCACTGCACATAATGGAATGATCGGCCCTTTAATTTTCAATTATAAGATTACTCTAAACACAATAGCACATCAAGCAGTGTGCGCTTCCCAAATAAAGTTTATTACTGATGAATATTAAAATTGAGCACATGATACATGCTTGAGGTCAGTTAATTATAGAACTCATGCCCTGTGATTGAAATTGTCTTTTTTATTTGCCAAAAAAGTTCTTAAATTGAGCAAGGTACATTATAAAATTTCTATAGAAATGAGAATTGTTGAAACTTAAATGCTCCGCTCACTCCGCTCGCTCATTAGACTCCACAGTTGATAGAAATATATCTTTTGACCAAGCCCCAAAGGCCTTAGAGAGGCTAATTGGGCCTGGTCAAATGGAATCCGAATCCCCATTTGAAATAGATTTTGTATTAACAAGTTTGTGTATGATTTTTATATTGATTTTAACCATTTTCTATAGGCCCTATTTAAAACAAAACAATGTTCAAAAAATGCTTCTTTGAAGTCATTTTTTTTTTTTTTGCTAACGGGCTTTCGTGCATGGGTTACTGAGCTGGTGGCTCTCTGGTTTTATCATTTCATCTGTTGCAGAATTTTCAAAGCTTTAAAATTACACCTACTTGTTGAAATTGATCAAGGCAATCAAATTTTACAACAGAAAATCTGCTGGAAATTCTTATTATTTTCTTTATTTTTTGTTGCCTATTTTCATCATTTTCTTGAAAAGTGTTATGTCACAAAGTCCCCCTTTTCGGGTGAGCCATTACATTTGTTGATATGAGTATGAATGTTGCTTTAGGCCTCGTATCCATTGGCTGTACCCATATGCAGTGTGCCCTTGTCTCGTTTCCCATTGTTTGTAATTGAGCAGCGCAACACAAACAATAAATTTCGTTCTGCTTAGTGATCATATCAGTGGTTTGTGTACGGCAGTTATTCAAATTACCTGGTGCTCACCAAGTATGAACATGTTGACTGTTGGTGCTGCCAGGTCATTGGAATCATCTGCCGTACATAGGCCACTGATATGATCACTAAGCAGAACGAAGTTTATTGTTTGTGTTGCGCTGCGTAATTACAAACAATAGGAAATGAGGCAAGGGCACACGGAATATGGGTACAGTCAATGGATACGAGGCCTTAGGGTGCTATCTTGAGGAAACAAGTTTACAAATTATAGCTGGGCCATTCTTTTTCAATATGCCACAAAACATCATGAAACGTTGCATGCTTCTTACTTGAACTTGAGCATATTTATAGTTCTGGTTATCATTCTAACAGGATAAGCATACTTTTGACTTTCCAACATTAGGCAAAAGATTTGAAGTCTGTTTTTAGATGTAACCCAGTAGATCAAACAAGTTGGCAAGTAGTTGCAAATAAGTGCTAATAGTATGATTTTGCTCAAGGGTGTCAAAATTTGTCCATTAGCGACTGTGATTCCTAATAAACGTTTGGTATATTGTGGTTCAGATAGGATCATTTTATCATTCTAAATATTGTGCAACCATTGAAAAAACTGGTTCCATGCGTGTAAGGCTGCATAAAAAAACAAAGTTGATTCTCGTCCCCTCCCTCCTTAGTTTTTGGTGCCGCACCATTTTTTTTGTTGTTGCAAAAATGCTAAAAAGATGTTAAAAATTGAGCTAGATCATTCAAATATCAAGACCTTGCTTTCCTTTTTAAAGGATTCTTTAAATTAGTGGATTTTTTTAACATCGAAACTGTCATCAAACCAACATCTAGCCATATCACATAGAGTTAAAACAGCAACTGAATGTGCATTTAACATCTACCATGGGTAAACCTGGATCGCCCAGGCTCTCCCCAACCTTTAAAACCTTTAAATATTTAAAAAAAAAACACCTCCCTCCCTCCGTCCTCACATTTTGAGAAACCTTTGGATGAGAAACAACTTATTTTTTTATGTGGCTTAACGTTTTGTGACCACCCAAAAGAATGACCCAGCTAGATCTGATGAATACGCCCTATGAAAAAGTGACATTGTTGGAGTTTGTTTCAATATAGATGCACAGTATGTTTTATTTCAAATGGTGCCATTGTTGAAGTCAAATCTATTTAAATCTTGTTTGTCTCATTTAACTAAAAATAATTCTGTCTATAATGTGCAACCAAAAATTGAATGTTCTTAATTGTTAAGTTAACCCATGAATTTCACACGTATCACCTGAACGAAGTCAAATCAGTAATAGATTAGGTCTGTATTTCTTGTCAATGTCATATATATCTAATCCAATAAGGCCAAGTAAAAAATAAAATTTGTTTCTCGTCCGGGTTTTTGAAAAAAAGAGGAAGAGGTACTTTTTCTTTTTCTTTTTTTATTTTAATGGCAATGCAAAATCGCCCATTATGGCACATTCTCTCCAGTGTATTGATACCAGATGTGTTATGGGAAGAGGCCTTTTTTATTTTTGAGTTTTGGACATACTGGAGGGTTTATCAAAACAAAATGTGCTTTAAAATGCTTATTGAACTGAAGCAAATCTATTGCTTAGTTTGAAAACTTTTCAAACCTTTTTTTACAAATAAGTTATGCATGAAATACAAAACAAAAAAATATATTGTTCAAAATCCTTAAAAAACGATGCGGGAGGGGGATGAGAAACATGGTTATTTTTTTACTCGGCCTAATGCTACAGACATGACAGTATATAATATTTTTGCGTTTTGTTATCACAAACAATGTTATTAGGCCATAGATCTGTTTTGTCATGTCTTTACAAAAGAACATAATATACCTTGTTGAACAAAGATTGCTCTGCCCTAAGAAGTGAAAATGCAGTATGTGCATTACAGATATATTGCAAATCACTTCCTTTTCCCTTGGAGAAATTCTGCACAAATGAGCAGACAACCAATGCTCTTTCATAACTTCAGGCAGTATTTAGGTATTAGTTTAGGCAGTCTAGAGTGACTGCAGTCTAACTCTTAAATTTCCTCATAATAGACAAAGTACTTATAAATACAAACAATTGATTTGTTAGTATGGTCGCATCGTATGTTTGCCCCCCCCCCCTCCTATACTTTGATCAACACTAAATAGGCGGGAATTATGGGGCCTTTCTTCATCCGAACGTAAACATAATCCCAATAACACGCGCACTGTAGATACTGATGCGCGAGTCACACATGAACTGTGCGCTGCGTCTCCTGCAGTTGTGCTGTGTCCAGCTAGGCACGCACTCATATGTATCAATTCACATGTGAATAGGCCCGCCTATTTGGTGTTGATCAAAGTATAGTCCTCGTCCATTTTGTGGGTATAAAGATTGTGATTTTCAAGATGCACATATCAAAGTATTGGTGTGTGTGCATCTTTGAAGTTAGTAACCATTTTTTGCTTCATCAGTTTAATTTTTGAAATGGTGTACATGCTATAGAATTTGGTGATGTAAACAAAGGTGTGGTAGTAATTTCTGGTATCAAAGAAAATTCCTATGCGACACAAGTTCAACAATGTGGATGTTTCATTTCGGAGATACAGACATTTTAATTGTTGTATTTTTAAGTATTTCTTTATTTGCTAGGATAAAATAAAAGCGTGTGCGAAAAAATTACTGTGCGCGAAAACATTTACAGTATCAATTTAGAGCTAATTTCAGGCTCATACAAGTCTAAGTATCCCTTAACCCTAACAATGTTAGTGTAAACATTTACTGTCTTTAGTGTTTCATTTTTTTGACCATTTAGTTAACAGTGCCTTCGTTTTTGTGGTGTGTAAAGATCTCCTTGATAGAAAAGACAAATAGAGTATTGTGATTCACCACTCTAGATCGTTTGTCTGTATGTTTGTGTGTGGAATAGGCTCATAATTTGTCATAAATCATTTGAGTTGTATTTTGTAATGCTATTCTCAAATCAAAATGTCTTTGTTTTCAAATAATCAGCTGACTTATCTAATGTTCAGGTAATAATTTGTATATTTTACTTAGTACCACATGATGATTGTATCCAAATCAAGACTGCCCGGACTTTGTTAATGCTGCCATATAAAATTTGCGCACACTTTTGTAAGCCTAATTTACCAATTTTATGTTCATATGTACAGCCAGAATATTTACCTGATGCAAGTGCAAAACACAGATGCACACACAGTGCAGTATATGAATAAATTTAAGATAGGGATAATATCCAATTATCACACCATTCTTGGAAAAGAATCCCCAAAGATGGCTTTTCCACAATTGGTATGATAAGCTTACACCAGAGAAGCTATTTAGAGCTTTGGTGTAAACATTACTATGCTGGTGATTTGGCTGTTTGTTTGTTTTTTTTTCAAATTTTCAAATTTTTTCAAATGTCTGGTGCTAACATGAATTAGAGGTTCATGAGATTGTTTATGTATGAACGGTTGATTCGTTGAGGTTCCAGCCGGCGCCAGGGCTCGCTCGCTTGCCCGAGGGCAAAATCAAGTGTTCATGCATAAATCTCATGAACACCGTTCACATTTACCTGCTTTGTTTTATTTTTTAAATGAAGAAAATTGTTCAAGAAATAGGTGAAATATGTTTGTTTACACTGATCAAGTCACTATTTCTCCAATGAATTGTAAGGAAAACTAAGCGAAGATTGTACTTCCAATCAGAATATTTGTAATATCGTCTGTTGTTAATAATGAATCAATGATGTTCGGGCCACCGCAGCAGAAGGATGCGCTTGTCATCTCTTACATGTTGCTCATTGCAGCATATCGAAAGGTACTTTAAGGATCCCAAAATCAAAAGTAACTTTTTTATTACACCTTGCTTTTGGTTATTGTGAGTTCGGTTGTGAAGTTACATCCAAATTGGTAAAGGGCATTTTACTGATTCGGAAAACTATAGTACTGAGAAAATCGGGTTTAAAGTTTTTGTACTAGATAAAACTTGAATGGAGATAGAGAGCATTTTTTAAACTTGGTTTTAACACATTTTCTTATGTTTTGGATGTTGAAACCTGATTAATAAGATAGAATACGCTTCAAAGGTAACGTTTCTGATGAAATTGGACATGATTTTTGACTATGCTCAGCTTCAATTGCCCATATCACACAATTTACTATACCAACCTTAAGATACCTTTTGATATGATGGGTCACATATGTAAATATAGTTTAATTGATCAAATCAGGACTTGACAGAGGCAGGAGATAAAAGGTTCCAATTCTTAGAGGCCCTAAATTTTGATCTCATTATGTGATAAGTTACGGTCCCCCGTATTCCTTTTAGTGCTGTAACCGATAGGCTTTTGAGTACCGATATGTCGGAAGACACAACATTCGACATGTCAATAACATTATCAATAATCACACATTTTGATAACAGTAATAAGTGTTTTTGATGCTACAAATTTGCTGATTTCAGAGTTTTTGATGCTAGAAATTCCTCAATTTTCTTTATTTTCAGCCTGTTTTGATTTGTTTTTAGCAATATTACATTAAATTCCAGATTTATCAGCTTTTTTCATGAAAGTCCACTCTCATACCTGGAATGTACAACGTCAAGCCCACATTCAAGATGAATGGAAACGTCTCTTTCTCTTATTTCAAGCATGCAGACTATTTTGGGGGGGTTTTGCCTTGGCCTTGACATCGTTTAGTATCGATACTACCATTTTTGTGTATTGGCATGTCGGAAGTTTTGTAAATATTGCAACAATCAATACTTCCGGCAATCGATTTCAGCACTGATTCCAGTGTATAAAATGCATATCCTTCAGCATTGTATGTGCAGTGCAGTTTCTATCGCTGCCATTATAAATTGGTATTTTTGTAACCAAATATTCCTAGTATTTCAATGAAATTAGTATGCATTGAGAAATATTTTATTGTAAATCAGTGTAATGCCTTGATTCATGGTATAAAAGTGTATTTTAAACATGTATCGGAAATAATCTGTGTATTCATTTGGTGACCTAGTGAATGTAAAATTAGGCTGCCTTATATATTAGAAATATATTTTGCATTGTTAAAAGTATTTATTGAAAGTAAATTATAGGTACAGCATTCAATAGGCAATATTGATTGACATGTGTCTGTTACACTTCGTCATGTAAGTGCAAGAAAGTCGTATCTGCAATAGCTGCCATATGTTATATTTCTTTAATGCCTTGACACTTTAGTGTGAAAAATTGCACAAAAAGTCTCTCCCTTATGTCAGTGGCTCTTGAAATGGTTGTTTCAGGTTACACCATTTAAGAGCCACTGAACCAAGACTGGACATATAAGAGTGCGATGAAAATTTATGAAGAAAGGCAGCTATTGCAGATACAACTTTCTTGCACTCACATGACGACTTGTAATGCGCATGTGAAGAAATCTGCTTCAAGCCTCCGATTGTCTTCATCTTTCGATGCCAATTGTTTTTCCCAGCTTTTGCATGACATTGGGGTCATCCAGGTGTTTACCAAAAGTATCAAAAAGGATTAAACTTTCATCACCCAGTAGCATTGGTATTTTTTCAAGAGTGGATATCAAATCCCCACCCTAGGGCATCTAAATAACCCATGTTCTACATTGTGTAGGGTACAAATTCAAATTGCAATGATTTGCTTGCTTTAAATTAAATTGTTTTCATTGCATTGATTATGTGTGTTTGGTATGCCTTACACTTAATTAGCAGCGAGCACTGCCATTTGGTTCAAATGTTGTAGTTATATGCACCACAATAGGGTGTCTTGTGTCTACACCATTTAGGGGTTGCTTCCCCCCGCCCCCACGCCCCACAGTGTCATGACACCGTGGGGTATGGGGGATGTCACTCAGCACTGTCATAGGAAAGTTGATCAAGATAAAATTGTTGCTTCTCTAAGCAAAGCTAAATGGCTTTACTTGGGGTTGGTTACTTTTGGAATCTCTGATTCCTTCAAAAATTGTGCAATATTGTAACAAAATCTCTGTCATCGCCCATAGCTTTCACATAGACCATTTACTTGGCTGTGAGAGTTCTGATTGTTATCTTTAAAATTGTTTAATCAGAATTATCAGACCTTTTTCTGTACTTTCAGTACACAAGCATAAATTTTCCAAGCCACTCACCCCTGCTATATTATAGTTCACCTATTTGAACCAGTGAACATGTGCAAGAGAGATTTGCACTTATCAGAGGTACAGAAAAGTCAGTTTAGGACACTCATAATTTGTTATGTGAGTACAAGAAAGTGGTATCTGCAATAGCTGCCATTTGTCATAAATTTGGATTGCACACTGTGTAATCTCCAGTCTTGAGTCAATGGCTCTTGAAATGGTTCTAAAGAGCCACTGACATAAGACAGGAAAGTTTTAAGTTATTTTTCAGATTCTTGTGACAAGGTATTAAATAAATATATAACTTAGGGCAGCCATTGCAGTTACGACTGTCTTGCACTCACATGACAAATTGATTGAAGCACTTACTATTTATTCAATATTTTTGTCCAATCCAACTCATGTATGTATCTGTTATTTGTAACATATTCCAATATTGTAAAATTGTTACAAAGATTGTAGTATAATGTATAGAAATTATAATTCTGTAAATGTGAATTGTATATGATATTTAATTTTTGTTGTGTGTGTGAATAGTGTATCTGATATTTATGATTATACCAATAGCACATAATAAATCCATTCAGTACTCTAAATAAAGCAGAATAGGTTGTGACTGGATTTTTGTTTCTAAACCACAGAATTTAAAACCTTGCTGCCTTGTTTTCGTAGCGTGGTGGTGACTCGTGCTGGATGGGCATTGCAATAATTTTGTCAATGGGCACAAACCTACAATGATGCTGTTCTGTTGCTGTGCTCATCGATGGTCACTGAACATCACTCAAAAACACATTAAAAACCCAAATGCAAGGTTATTTTGTCAATGTGGCTCACTCCGAATGCATGATGTTTGTTTCTGTTAGTAACATTGCAAGTGTGAAAAATTGAAATTTGCAATCAGAGACCCAGAATAATAACCAACACTGCACTGTCGCTGCGTGAAGTTGGAAACAATTCAAGTGCAATGCACACCCATGTAAACTAAGCCTTAATGTAAACACACATCGATGTTCATTGCTCATTGATATCAGGCAATGTCAATGGGCATCTATGGATGGATATCGACAGACTTTGAATACACTATTATTGAACCTTCAGGGTTTTTTTTAAACGAGCACATCAGAAATCTTGATTTGACTAAGGCTGTATTCACACATACTAGTCACTACTTCGCAGTTGCATTCACACATGGACACGCATGGACTCGCGCATTAAAACTAATGGCGCGTCACTATGAATCACAAGCGAGACACATTCTATAATTGCGTTCACACTGGGAATTTATTCATGAGTTGCTAAACAAGCGAGAATATAATCAAATTCTTACGTGTGAACACCATGAGATAGCTAGTGTATTTTATTTCATGAGCAAACCCCGTCTACATTTCTTGACCCATCAATAGCAACTTTTTTTATAAACAGTTTTCCATCAATCTCAAAGTATCGCATGCACTCCTAAATATCTTAAGATACAATAACTTCCATCCATGAAGGACAAACTTTACTCTAAAATTCCAATACAGTGTGCATTTTCCCAGTTCCTGTCATGTACTTCTTCTTTTTTATGGTTAGAAGATGTAACAATCTATTATTACCTCTGATGATTTTTTTATCTCCCCGGTAAAGTAGATCTGTTGGTGTTGTGATAAACAGCATGTTTCAAAGAGGAAACATGCTGCACACTATATTGGAATTTAAGTAATTATGGTTGCTATTCCTGTTACATTAACATGATGGTCAAAAAGTGTCATACAGAGTCCAAAGTCAAACTCCATTTTAAATCAAAAATCAACCAAACTGAAGTTGAAAATTTATTTCACTATACAACATTGAACAGATATCAGATGCTAGCTAAAAGTTTGCTGTCAATTTAAATGTCAATAATCAGAATCAAGTGCCATAACGAAATTCAGAAGACATAGCTGATTAAAACCAATAGACTTAGAGGCGGTCATGTAATCTCACAAATGGAACGACGGAATTTCACAAAGTCAGGGAGGCAAAATGTACTACAAATTAAAATCACATGCATTTTATTTGTTTATTTACCGTGAATGATTCAGTCGGCAAGGGACAAACCTGAACACTACTTTGAGAAAATAGGCTATTTTATTTTTATTTTCATAAATATCATAATATTAATAATAAATATTTGAGTGGCGCTCTGGCAAAATGAGCGGAAAGTCGCGATTGAAGATTTTGAATAAATGGCTGTTAAAGTAAAAATATGGTGAAAATATCAAATTTCGTTTTTTGACATAAAACGCATTAATGCACAAGTGTCAAACCATGTCACGCGTTTTGAAGGCCAATTATGCCGGGAAGTTCCCTTATTCACGGGTAATTGATCACGTTTTGCTACCATATACTATAGCAATCAGTAACTTTAAATCAATTTGCGACAATTTTTTACTGCCAGATTTTGAGTGGACTGCCTTGTATTTCGATCTCTAAATGAAGATAGTAGAAAGAAAGTATGACATATTATATATCATTAGAAAGCTGAGGTTATATGGGATTAAAATAAGTCATAAACTCAATTTGAAAATCACGACTTTCCGCTCATTTTGCCAGAGCACCAATCATTTGGTAAAAAGGCATGTCTGCAACATGAAACTTCTTTGCCCTACCCTATAATCTTGATCATTAGAACCCCCTCAACTCCACTTCAAATCCTGATGTGGTGAAAAATTACAATGGTCCTCCTGTTAACTTTATTCATCAGATCAGTAAGTACTTTCATATTTTATGTTTCCAAAACAGTAACTGTTTGCCATGTCTGGATTTGAATATATTCTTATGATCAAGGTAACATGTTCTTATGATCGAGGTAACAGGGTATTTCAATTAAATACCCCTAAAACAACTTGTTTTGAAAATTACAAACACAAAATCAGTTTCATTTAGTTTCTTGATATTCTTTATTGAAATATCTCTAACATTGTATATTAAATTGTGAATGTAATGTAATTGAAAAGTGATTATATTGTAATCAAAACAATTTTACAAAAGGATTATAATGTCAATTTTACCAATTTTAATTCAAAAGGCACATTATTATTAAGGAGAGATACTCGATCAACTACATGAAATGAGGCTATTCAAAAAGGAACAAGGTAAATTACTGGATTATCATTGAACATCTTTTATGAAATATTTATCCACATAATATATGTGATAGCTCACACCGAAAAAGGGGTGGGGGGATTTGAAGATGATATCGATTTTGAATTTATCCTTTCATCTGTTACAGCATTTTCTAATCTTTAAAATGGCACATTACTTGTTGAAATTGATCAAGGCAATCAAATTTTACAACAAAAAATCTGCTGAAAATTCTTATCATTTTCTTTATTTTTTGATGCCAATTTTCACCAATTCTTGAAAAGTGTTCTGTCGCAAAGCCCTCCTTTTCGGAGTGAGCCATCGCACAAACATCTATGTGTTCAAAAACCAGTTTATTTTCATCATGATTTCCATTCTCACATTTTTGGGTTCGGAGTTTATCTATATGAATCTAGACCTCTTAGGCCAAAAAAAAAAGAACTCTGTCTCAGCTTACTTAAGGTCAAAACCCTAAGCGCTATGCGGTGTTTTGTTTGTTTGTTTTTTGGTAAAAAAGGGCTACGCGGATGCGGAAATAGCCCCTAATTTTTTTTTCAATGCATTTTTCGGCCACTATTTTTTTTTCCACGGGCACAAAGCGGCCGTTTTCTTAACTTTTTTTTCTCTTGATGTAAGAAAAAAATAAAAAAGCAAAAAATCTCCTGAAAACCTTTAAAAAAAAAGAAATGCGGTAAAATTTTTAACCAAATGCGCACGGTAAGCTGAGACAGAGTTCTTTTTTTCTTTGGCCTTACCAATATACAGTGTTTACACTTTTAAAGCAAACTTGTAGCGCATGTTAATACTGTGTATCAGCATACATCACCCATAACAAAAAGAAAAGGTTCAAAGAGAACTCCTGGAGGTCTCCCGGACACTTTTTAAGGCAATTTAAAAAGTAATCTCAAAGAGTATCCAGCTATATCCTGGATCAGTCATGTTCCGGGAGACCTCCAGGGCTCTATTTCATAAAGATTTAAGAATATTCCTAAGTTGGTCTGAAAAACAATAATCATTTATACATCTACAAATATTTTAGACTTTAAAAACAATGAGTCCCATTTCGTAAAACAACTTTGGATGATAAATGTTAAATTATTATCAATTGCTGTAATTCCCATTCCGAAGTCGTTAAGAAAATTTAAAACAAAACAGAAAAGTTCCTATATTTATTAAGAATGTTCCTAACTTTAAATTTGATCTTAATTTGACTATAACAGGTCAAAGGTCAATTATCAACAATTTTGTCTACACAGGTCAAAGGCCGAAATGTTAAAGTGATTCAAATATAATAGTCTTATATTGGGAAATTTGATCACTTTCAAATTGAACATGTTCAAAATTTTCTTGTTCCAAAGTAACTTTAGAAATTTTTATTTAGGAATGTTCCTTAATAGCTTTATGAAATAGAGCCCTGGGGTCGATTTCACTAACGTTAAAATGCATCGTTAACCCATCGTAAGACCTGAACCCATCGTTAGCTACGACCACCTCTTGACCCCACGCAACGTTAACAAAGGGTTCGATTTTTGTTGATGCATAATTCATATATCTTACGATGCGGTGAACACTTACGAAGGGTTTTCACGTCTTTGTGAAGTATAGTTTTAGTTACGAGCTGAACCCTTCGTTAGCTACGATGCATCGTAATGTTAGTGAAATCGACCCCAGGTCTTCTTTTTTTACATGCAAATTATGTATCCAGGAGACTTCCTTGCAGTCTCCTGGAAAGCAGCTATTTTGCTATGGGCTATGAATATGGATAGACTCTGAGAGCTCATTTTATTGCCGACAAAGTGACCAATAGTGACAACTGTATACTGGTTCATGCATTTTTTTTTGACTTGCGACAATCATGAGTATCACCAATTCAATTGATGAAAAGCAAACCCAAAGCATGAACCAGCTGTCCAGATAACAATTACTACTTATGACATCATAGTTTTTAACTGAGAATAAAGGCCTAGAATATACTTCGTCATTTTTGTAGTCATTTTCATTCAGATTATTATACGGCCTAGATCTATTCATGGTAATCTCTTTTTGCAATGATGGTTATGATTTACACAATGGTGAAATTGTACATGGAAAATGTTCATTCAGAATGAAAGTTTACACCATTCTTAAGGTTTCTGGTCCATGATAGATCTGCCTGAAATTTTCAAGTAAAATCGACATGAATGATATTTTATCGATGCAGAACCGATTTTTAAAATAAAAATTGGGGGTCACCGGACTTGTTTTCGCATGCGAGTCGGTTTAAAAACATCATTTTTTGAGGTTTTTTGGGGAAAATTAGTACAGGGGTCTATGGGAAATGTAGCAAAAGTGACATTATCGGTATCTAATTTTGATTCAAAAACTTCACCTGAAATTTGTTGTCAACTTTTTCACAAAAGTTGCGCTCAATTATGTTCTTTCAAATAAAACAATAAAAATTTGGGGTCACCCAACTAATTTTCCAGAATAATATTAAAATAAGGCAATCAAAATACTACTCAGAGTATATGCGTATTGCTGCACTTACCAACTCGGAAACTAGCGCATACTGGTACGCGTGGACGGCGCATGGACCAGACACCTTGAAAACCAATCACCATGAAATAAATTCTGAATGAAAATGTCTACAAACTACAAAAATAATGAAGTATATCTAGCCTATCAGATCACAAAATATGAAGATGTATGTTTTCAACTTTTCATTCATCTATAGAAGTAAATACCGTAAATGAAGTAAATAAATCTATAACTGGTACTTATTTGTTGTACATTTGCAAAGTAAGTTCCAGTTTTAGATTTACTTACTTCATATAAGATCACCAAATTTTTTTATAATAACCGAGAACATTAAAATCAAATTATTTTGAAACTGCTTTCATGCCTGACTGTTGCATGGTCTGTTTTATAATTAAAATGTCAGAGTTCAAAATGTTACATATGGCTTTAGCTTCATGCCTACTTTACTACAATTTAACACTCAAGGTATTACTTAAAATTTCCTTAATACTGTACTAGCACCTTTTATGAAAAGCACCTGCAAACTAAATTTTCTAAAACTGTATATTCAATGCAATGTAAAATGCCTGATATTAAAACTCAAATTCAAAATATAAGGCTCTCCATTTTGACGGTAAAAATCTTCATCTTGTACATATTTCAGAGAAATGCTATCAAAAATAATTTGGTTGAAATAAAACTAAACTTCTAAGATTAATTACAATTTGTCACATTAATTGAAATACAACAATAAATTCATGACATACTATAAATTTTTGAGACATTTTGTTTAATAACACTTAATTATTGATGAATTTATCTAAAATAAATATGTAGTGTTAATTTTACACAAAATTGTAGTTACACAATGAAATATAAAATTAGTCAATAAAACCTTTCCAAGCTATAATATAGTGTATTAACCCTTTGAACCCTGGCCATTCCATATGAATCTGTACCGCTGACCCGTACCAACCCGGAAATTTTGATCAAATATACAAAAATATTTGGAATTGTTCACCTTTGTTTAGTAAATACGAGCAAAATGACCCATCAACCATGGGTTCAAAGCTTCATTGATGTCTTTCAATATAAATAAGACCATTAGAATAATAACTACCCATGCCTGTTGATAGACACATCAAGTTTCTGACAAGTGACCTAAAAGCCAGTAAACTGGCTCATCACGTATCCGGTACATGTACATGTGAGCTGGTATACCGGCTAGTCGGGTTATTAGTCACAAATTAAATCCACAAACAAAAGATGTTAAAGGGTAGGGTCCCATTTAGCATATGTATGAATTATTTGATTTTTAACTGACTGGACTTGATCTCAGAAATGTATTTTATAAGGTTTCATCTTCAGTTTACTTCTTGTTTACTCTTCAGAGGCAAGAGAAAGTATGGAACCTTGGGATTATTGTTATGTATATACATATATCAAAAATGTTTGTACTATTAAACGTTTCATTTTTATACTATAAATTCAAAACTATAAAGAATATGGTAAAATTTGGGTTTAAAATCACAAAAATTGGCTATTCCAAATGTATTCTGCACCCCTCCCCCCATGGAAGGCATGTCCAAATAGGACATTTCCAGTTGGAATT
>JXSR01S046535.1:4816-15876 GCA_000969725.1 Ophiothrix spiculata
GCAGTGAGTTTGGTTCTTTGTATTAAAATCAGCGGCAAGAAGAATTGAATTTCCCGGCTTGGCACGTGACTATTACGTTTTTGCCTAGTTAATATCAAACTCAAAAAGCAAAATATCTTCACTGAATAACAAATGAGATGGTGCAAATGTCCTTCCCTGTACAATACCACGACATTACTTGGATTATTTTTAGTATTACATCCGGCCTCATCTAAATTCTTCGATATATACGAGTTACGATGGAATCTAAAGCAGATTCTTCTTCTTCTTAAAATAGCTAGAGTCATATATATTTTGTATATGTACGATGGACAAAGTCCATGCAAACTTTGGTCCATGTTATAAAAAATGACCTGGTGGACCCGTTTACGTGCATACTTGCAGCAGTGTGGGTATTACATTGGGCCCGTGTGACTTATACATAGGACGTTATTAATTTGTTATCTGACAAGACATAAGAGTAAGATGGAAGAGCGTCATCTCGAAGCATCCTGCTCATCATTATCTCCACATGGCCTTCTATACAGTCCTTGTCTTACATAAATGTCTTACATAAAGTTGCACCGGTGGTAATCAAACTTTCACCGATAGGAGTTATTATAATTATTCAGGCCTCTCCTCGTTTGATATAAAATTGGATGGATTGAGTATGATACAAAAAGATATTGGTCGAGCTATGAGTTTTACGAAATATCGTGCGAGACGCGCAACGTCGAGCTCGATATTTCTAAAACTCATAGCGAGACCAATATCTTTGAGTATCATGTGAAAAAATCCATCCAATTTTATCATTATTATGTTCAAAATCTGATATTTTGAATTCTGTCCGATATCCCTGTCCGATTTTTTTGGAAATCGGACAGCTCAGAACATAATAATGGCTAAAATAGGAGCCTGGGTGTCCCTGTTCGATACCTGGTCCAGAGATGTATTTGTTTGTATTAAGTTTTCAGCTAACTGCTAGCTACCACAGATTCGGTCTCCGGACACTCCTGCCATGATCTTTCTCTTGAAAGTTTAATAAGAACTGAAATGCCTCTGTGGAAATTAGCTTCATTTAGAGGCATATGAAATATCCTTGTCTATCAACATGTTCAGATATAAATAATTCTTCTTTTTCAAATAGGATTCGTGATATTCTTATACTGCAACAATGGAAAGGCTTCGTAGCCAAGGGCGTTTTACAAAGTGCTTGTTAGGTGAGAATACCAAATGAATTTAATTAAAGGCATTATTAAAGCGTTTACTACATAGGTATTCTTTTGAGAATACCTATGAAACGCTTCCTAAAACAAAACTGCATGTATCAGCAAAGGCTGGGTGAGATGCACAATTGTGTCTTTTTGACAAAATGTTCCCATTCAATGGCAATACTCCATTCATTTTTTCAAGAACTGCGCATTCTACTAATAGATACAATACTGCGCCTTGATGTAGAGGCCCCAAAAACATTAATTGTATTTTGCGCTAGTTATGACATTACGACATTTATGACACTATAAATATCTTGGACAGGTATGGACCAACCTAATTGCGCTGTTCTTGAAAAAATTAATTGAAGTTCACCATTGAAAAAACAAGCAAGAAGTGCTGTACGTGTAATATAACATCTTTCTGAAAATTAACATATGATTCTCGTGGGCCGCAGAAAATTGTACATGAAAACTTTCATTCGTGCATCAACAGCAATGTTTTGTAAAAAAAAAATTAGCCTATCAAACTAATATGATAAAACCGCTATATTGCTATTTACTTTTTGTCAGTTAAGGTCGAATGTCTTGCATTATAAATGGGGTGAGTAGAAGCTAAATTTGATCATTTCTCAAAGGAAAAAAATCGAAAAATGCGATAGAAAACTCGGGTCATGTATATAAGTAGTAAAATTATACAGTCATAACGGCCATTGCTTTTTCTGGGTCTTAGTTTGCAAAACCTGTTCTGACTCCCATCATTTTCAACATTAGCACCTCTCAAAGAACTAAAGGTAAATTTCCGATTACTTACAAGATAATACTATCTTTCACCTTGGAAGTCCTACAGAAAAGAATAGAATAGCGATGCTCATAACTATGTTCAGTATCTACTACATCAAGCACCTGTACATACTGCTTTCTAGCATGGAAGTGGATCGAAGTGTATCCTTATGTTTTATGTTTGCACATTTTTGCCATTAAATGCATTGCAAATTAAGTTGTTACTATGCACATACCACCGTCCCAATGCCTGTCGCTTTAGTTTCCCTCTTTTTTCATGTAGACGTCGTCAGAATTCTTCTTCCCTAATAGCTTCCTCATTTCCGACACATACCGCACCCATCTTTTTCTTATTTGCAGTAAGTTCTTCCCCGGATGTAATTTCCATAAGTTCTGCCGGTGTAATGAAATACAGCGTCCGTGTGACTGAAATTTCCTAGCTACTATTAAATTGTGTAGAACGTACTTGTACATGTGCTATCAATAAATCATCGATTGCGACTTATTACGTGCAGTTCAATTAGACTGGACTCCTGATTTTTGGGGATACTCAGTCTCATTACACCGGTCGAACTTTGAGAACCGTAACTATTTCACGTGGTATTTTATTATTAGACTGTGATTATTTGCTTTATTTATTGAAGTCCCATCATTGCCCTAATCATTCTTTATAATTATATTTTATAGATCAAGTCCTCTGATTTAAAGTTCAATTCCACATAGACTGGAACACTATCCTTGACAATCAATTAATTACTTCAAACCAATGTAAAAGGAATCTTAGTCCGTTTGGAATCTAAGACCGTCTTTACGGAATAAACCGTGAAACTACTGTTGTTTGAGAGTTGTTAGCCTATATGTATTGAACGATAAGAACGGAGGACTAATATTCTTACTACCTCCACACCAGTTTGTTTTTTCGCAAAGTGGCCTTAAATGAAGATCTGAAATAAATTCACATTATCATGCGTCCCATTAATGAGAGTGACAAAGCTTTTTTACCTCTCATTCTCAAATATTTAACCCATCCAAAATACTTTCCATCATGTCATGTGTAAAGATATATTGCATTTCATATACAAAATAGCATGATATCTAGTATAGTTAGCCAAGGGGGATCCCTGTAAAAGCAAAATGCATGTGGCTACCAGCAACTGTTACCAGAATTACTTCCACTGCAACGTTATTATGAGTGTGATTGTTGTAATTCACAATTCTTCGTCTGGAGGTTTCCATACCTTACCTTTCCCAGACTCCCTGTCCCGGACCGGTCCTCTGGTATCTTGTCACATGTACCCTAAGGAAGTTAGGAACTCTGTCTTATCCGTAGAAGACAACAGGAAAGACATCTCGAGGAGGCACAGATCCCCAAAGAGATGGCCTTTGGGCTCTACCGAATTTAGGCTACAACACAAACACTGACGAACGCTGACCACACCATCCAGGTACACTGGCAGTTTCCTTACGTAAACCTGGAAATTCATGGAAAACCCCAGTGGCTTTGTGTAATATTAGTTAAATTAATGCCTAAAGTGGTTTATTTCATGGTTTGCATTTAACTTGTGGTTAGGGGTAATTCTTTATTTTGATGTTTTCCTTATTACATAAAAATGAGTCACATGAAGATTCTGCCGATTCAATTCCCTCTCAAGAACCAAAGGAGGTTTTCGCTTCAGGCAATACGGTATTTCACAAAATTTGGGTTGAATAGAGTTACTAGTATTATAGGCTAGCAAGTTTTTCGCATTCTAAAAATTCGATTCCATGTATTTTGACCGTGTTACAAATTGACATCAGTGCATTATACTTTTGGAGGAAAATGTATTCGCCACTTCATTATTATATTATTTTATCAATCCAACATGAAACATCGAGGTTTGAAGTCCATTTTTGCAGCATGGCCGAAAATGTTATACATTTGTTATGCCGAACACGCGATATTCCATACAGGCGATATCCCTATTTCCGGACTTTTACCGGGGTCTTATATCGTTTATGCACTATAATCCAGCTTGCAGTATGACAAACTAAACTTGATTCATAACAAACTTGTGTTGACTGAACAAGATCAATGTATTCTCTTAACTTATGGGCCTATTTCCACTTATCAAGTTGTAGAAGTCCGTTACATTGAGCCGCCGTTGACGCCTGCCTTGGACGTCGATATTGCTAGCATGGCTAGCGCTATTGCTAGATGACAATGATAAATATTGTGCCTGCCGAAATGACGATATCATGCATAATAGACTTATGTTGATGGGATGCCGAAATGCCGACATCAAACGTCATAGCAATTTATATATGTAAATAAATATGATCATCATAATTTTTATAATACAGATGGCACAACACATGCGCAAAACGTAAAGAAGATATCGATATTTCGGTGATATCGGGTATTCGGCGTAATACAGTGAATAACATTGGTACTAGAATACTACCCTGTGTCACACCTGTGTTAACTCCGAGCGGGCTTGATATCGATTTCTTGAAATTTACTCTCTGTGTTCTATCTGTTAAATAGGATCTAAACCATTTTAATGTAACATCAGATGCACCAATGTCTTTAATTTATTTAATAAGAAGTATCGAAGGCTTTACGCAACTCTATAAACGCTACTCCAGTTAATTTACCATTATTCATATTGCATAACCAATTATCAACCATATCTGTTAAACACGTTTCGGAAACCGTATTGATTTGGGCTAAGAAGGTGATTGTTTGTCAAAAAGAGTTTGTGAACTAGAATCAAGATATCACTATCCTTGTATTATACTTCACACCTGTGACATGTATTTGACTGTGTAATAAAGATGTGGTTTCACACAGGAAAGCTGTCGGCTAAATCACACTAAAATAGCAGTGTTTAAAGTCCCGGGGGGGGGAGGGGCACTCAAATATGAAAGTGACGTACCTACTCCTACCGGCTTTCGAAATGTAGGGGCAATAGGTGAGAAATACATTGAAAAATAGGGGATTATTCGGTGTAGAGGGTAAAAAAACTGGGTAATTTCGAGCGATTTGTTGGCAAGAGCGAAAAACAGGGTCATTCGGTGTGAGTTTTTGAATAAAATAAGGCTAATTTTCGTAAAAATTTTCGAAAAAATCGACAAATTTAGCGAAAAAATTGGGTCATTCGGTGTAGGTTCTCGAAAAATCAGGGCAATGGATGAGAGTCACCATAAAAAAGGTTGACTTTCAAAATGATAGGGGGTCATTGGGTGACAGCTCAGTGAAAAAGGGGTCATTGGGTGAGAACGGAGCAAAAAAAAGGGGGTCATTTGACAGGAGCATGACGCGTGCCAATAAATGGGAGTGCCCCCCCCCCCCCGTGTTTAAAGTGCATAAACTACTTGGAATGTGGGCTTAGAATATTAAAAAGTAAATACCTTCAAAATGACAAAGCACAAATGCATGTTTTGATCTTACAACCACTAATCTTGGGCTTGATCTCAATGGAAGATGTCCATATTATAATGTCCATCCGCAGTCCCTTTATATCCTCCAGATTAAGCTATTTTGACAAACTTGAAAGTACTGTTAAACTTTTAAATGACTTAAAAGAATTCAAATCAAATTGAAGTGCATTTAAAATTAGAATTTTGAGCCATTTTAAAGTTGTTTTCATATTACATAAATTTTAAGTAAATGAGTAAATGGAAGCGTACAGGGAAGCATGATAATTAACTCTTGAACAATCACAAAACAGCTTACAAAACGCTCTTGGAATTTGCAAGTGGTAGATGGGCATTGTCAGAAAAATATGAATTTTCTCCTGATATAAAATGCCCCTATTTCGCAGCAATGGTATATTTTGGATAGAATGGCAATGGGCATCCAGCATACCTAATCCTTCGATTATGGACCATGTTTTTACCAACGTATATAATTTATTCTTTTGTTTCAAAAGTCGTTCTACCATGTCGGTTAGCAACTTCACATCACATTAAACATAGTAAAAGCCCGCAAGCTTAAGGAATTAATACTCCGTTCCGAACAACAATGCCGAAATGCATAGTCTAGAATTGTTAGTCCTCAACCGGCTAAAATGAGGTAATTGTACAATCACGTTTTCTTCCCTTCAGAAGATAAGATTGATCACCATGAGTTTATGAGAAAATAAAATCAGGTAAATGTACAATCACATATTCTTCCCTTCAGAAGATAAGATTGATCACCATGAGTTTATGAGAAAACATTTAGTACAAGCTAAGACGTCTTGACAAATATCTTAACGTATCTTGCACTGAAAACCTAAACTGGTCAGTGTGACTTACTTAAAGCTAGTCCAGATGGTACCCATCTAGACTAGCTTTAAGTTAGTCAGTATTGCTGGACTAACAAGGATGACTAACTTAGCCTAGTCCGGCATGCTGGACTAGTCTCATTTTAGTTGTTTTACTAGTTTTAAGTTAGTCTGTTGACCAGCTTGACGTTAGTCCAGCAAGCTGGACTAGTTTAGGCTAGTCGCTTGACTAGTTATTGACTAGTTTTACGTTAGTCCAGACGGTACCCATTTTGACTAACTTAACGTTAGTCAAGCAGACTTGACTAACGATAAGTTAGTCAAGCGGGACTAGGCAACGTTAGTCAGGCAAGCTAGTCGAGCACGCCAGTGCACATGTACGATAACAAGCTTTTAAGCTTAATCCACGATGTATAGCTAATCCGTCAATAATGTTGAAAGAGGTTTAAGAGTGACATATGAGTACCACCAAAATAGTCCGTGAGCTGCATATAATCAAATGTTATAATTCACGATACATCAGTACATAATGGTGATATTTATGAGGTCAAACGACGGTACGATGACCATGTTGCCATCAATGACTCCACCTGACCGTGCTCAGCCTGACTAACTTAAGCTAGTCAAGCCAGCTTGACCAACTTGAAGTTGGTCAAGCTCTTTTGTACTGTCAAGCTAGTCAAGCTCTCAGTCTGGCAAACTTGTCAAGCAAGGTTTTGCACGTTAGTCAAGTGGGCTTGACTAGTTTACAAGCTAGTCAAGCAGGCTTGTCTAGGCTTGACTAACGTCAAACTAGTCAGGCAAGTTGGACTAACCTGCCTGACTAGTTGCTTGACTAGTTAAAGTTTCCAGTGTGTAATCAACAGTTAACAAACGGATTTATTTCTTAATGTAGTTGAGTGATACAAATGATGCACAGATTAATGTTAGAAATTGCATACCTCCCAAATGATTAATTGGTTTTAATGTGTTTCTCAAATTGAAGAAGTGAGCATTTTTAGGGATGTTGGTCAGTTACCAAATGGCAAATCCAAATTCTTGTGTATCTGAGTAAATCAATTAAATTTAACCTCATAAATTATTGCATTTCCATTTATTATTGGACATTTCCCTGTCAACACCTCGGTCAAGTTCACTACCTTAAGCTTTAGTCCAAACCGGTGTAAAAGTAATCCAAGTCCCCCTGGAATCTAATTCCGCCTTATATTTCTACTACACCGGCAAATCAAAAAATCTGCGAAGTATGTTTATCTATATCGTGAGACCGAACTGTAAGAACATGAAACAATATTGTTGTTCTTAGTAAAGAAAGCGCAAAGATATGCATAAGTAAAAAAATATCTCACTAGATAAGCAGTGAATTGTAAAAACGTAGTGTGTGCAAATATAAATCATAGTAGATACTTCCTTATATGTCCAATTTTTATTTCAATTCACATGTTTGATACAGTAGGTACCTGTTTGGTTGATTATTTAGAAATGCCTTCATTTATGAATAATTTATCCTATGGTACTTTAAGGAATCGTGAAATGTAACAAACGCAAAAGCAATAATTTTAGTAAAATCGCGCTGCCCCCTCTCCCCCCTTTTTTTTTTTTTTTTTTTGTTGTTGTTTTATTTTAGGAAGAATTAATGAAGTGATAATGTTGCTATAAAATCGTCCTTCTTCACGAGCAAAACAGAGAAAAGTCATGTTTGCTGCAATTGCCCATTTATACAGGATAGAATATCGCTATTGTTGATGTCGTTGAAAAATAAAGTCTCTAGATTATACACACAACTTTAAAAATGATTTTACTTCCATTAACAAAATCTAAAAGGCGTCAAGAGATTACTTCCAAAAAAGTTGACGCCTTTTAGCCCAAACCTTATAATGTCATAATGTTCGGACAGTCTGGTTTTGTTCAAGTTTTTTCAGACTGTAGCCTTAATAGTTCTTATTGAATTACAAATGATATTATATAAATATGTGGAGTTGATTTTGAATGATAATGTAATGAACTCGCGCTGTTTTGTCTGTCAAAAACGGCCGAGAACCATGCACGCCTCTGAGATCTCTCTGTTTGAGCTCTGTAATTTGCATATTTTCAATATCTACTTAACTGCATTCCTTTATATCCGTCTGATATGAGCATTTGCATAATTAACGGGTAAATAGAACATTCTATCAAAAATTGCTATAATATGAACCAAAAAATACACAATGTCTATGTTTTTCATTTCACTTCACTATCTCACGGATGCCCTGATACCTAAGTGAGAGGTTCCGTGATTCGTTATGCATGACAAACCCGCGCCAGAAGTTATGGTTTGAGTCCCCACGGCCACAAATGCAGTGTAAACCATTCCTCTGGGCCCTTTTCATCGTTAAAAACAATTCTGATTCGCATTTGTTCTGTCATGTAGCCGTAAATAGATTTTTATCACAAAAATATCAAGAAAAAATCTATCATGAAGTTTGCGATATTCTATCTTATATAAATACATTCTCAACTATGATAGTATTACCAGGCGTCTTAGATGGATCTTTATCAGTCAAGGCAGTCACAGGAAATTTCCTGTACAAGCATGCTCTCTTATTAACCCTTTTTTCATTTGTAGTATTATTTTACTACTTCCGGAAAACTCACGTCGTATGTCCCAGGGATAAGAGCAGACAAGAAGATGATTAACTTAAAAGTGGGACCATAAGTGACCCACCAAAAATAACATTTAAGTTGACGTGAAAACTCTGAACTAGTTAAGTGGTGACATGTAGTCGGATTTATATAAAGTTGAAATTTAATCAAGGATGATTTATATCAGCCAAATTGCGAAGTACTGATTTGGATTTTTGCAACGTAATATTCGTCTTCTTCTGTCACAAAGCTTTCATTAGTTAATAATTTTGTGGAATAACTAACGTGCTGGATTCTTGATCTATACTATTATGGAAGTTTGAAATGATTGCACAATATTAAAACCATATGAAATTTTAAACAATTACATGTCTCATTTGTTTTAATTAAATGTCTCTACATTTTCAATATTTTTAGATCATTCATCGCCCTAAAACAATTTAATCGCTCAGTCAAACAATAAAAAGCTCTAGAATTCTCCTTGGGCATTGCAGTTCCATTTGCTTCAAATTGGGTATAACGGCTAAGGAAAAGAAATGTTCGAGCCAAAACAAACATACTAAACTAACCATAACTAAAGAATTAAATATGATGAACAAAATTAGTAATTGAGTGTATTTTTATCATTTTAAAGTGTTTTAAACAATTCGTCTTTCTTATTTGAATCATAAAGCAACTAAAGGAAAAGGTAAGGGTTTCAAATAGTTTAATGTCAAATATCAATATCAAACAATTTAATAGCTCTAGAATTCTCCTGTAGGCATTGCAGTTTAACTGGCTACCGATTAAGCATAACTGGAAAGGAAAAGAAATGCCTGCCAAAACAAATAAGGCCGAGTAAAAAAATAAACATGTTTCTCGTCCCCTCCCGCATCGTTTTTTAAGGATTTTGAAAAATACTTTTTATTTTTTGTATTTCATGCATAACTAATTTGTAAAAAGTGTTTGAAAAGTTTAAGTCTGTGCAATAGATTTGCTTCTGTTCAATAAGCATTTTAAAGCATATTTTGTTTTAATCAACCCTCCAGTATGTCCAAAACTCAAAAATAAAAAGGACCTCCTCCTCTTCCAATAAAACATTTGGTATCGATACGTTAGGTGAGAATGGGCAATTTTACAATGGCATTGAAATAACAAATAAAAAATAAAAAGTACCTCTTCTTCCTTTTTTTCAAAAACCCGGACGAGAAACATGTTTTATTTTTTACTTAGCCTAAATCAACCATAACTGGGTGATTAGGAGTTTAGTTTTGTCATTTTATACTTTTAAAACAGTTAATGTTTCTAATCCAAAATGTATGGTTTCAAAAGTATAAAACTATGGCGTGTCTTCTCTTTAAGTTCTATATCTTGATCTTGTGACGCCATTAGAAAAGGAATACTAAACAACATTTTTAAAATTTAAACAACATTGATTAAGACAACACGCTTTAATAACAAATTTAATAACAAACTGAACAACGTTATTTTAAACAGCAACATTTTAAACAGTGTTTTAACAGTGAATGACGGTCTCGAAGATGTCTATCGAACAAGACAAACTATTATGGAAGGCGAGTTTCAAATTTTTGACAAGATAAAAATCTGCAATGAATATGTTTAATAGCCGCTCATTTACTTATCAAAAGGAATTTGCTAAATCTAATACCTTATATCAAATCGAATATCTATACAATACTCTCCTCTCTGAGAACAACTTCTAGGCTATAGGCAAAAATCTGATCATAACTAAGGAATCGTTTCAAAACGTATTTTATATATCAACATCATCTCCCTAGATTTGCTAAAAGGCAGTGAATTTATATCATTCTCTATAATTTGTAATAAGTCATTGCCACAAACTGTTTGCTGAGGCGATAGGGGCTTGTACATTTATAGTATGATTTTCTCGTAATGTAAGTTATGAAAACAGTCGTTTGCTATCACCATCAAAAGTTTTCATCTCCTATATAGACTCCAAGTAGAATTCATATTTGAATCTCCATATCTGTTATAAATTAAATTATGGGTAAAGTGAGTGAGATAAAAGTTGCCTAAAAGTTTAATAAACCGCACTCATGTCTAAAATGATAAAAATCAGGGCAATTAATCGTGACTGAAGCACGCTTATTACCGGTGAAATTACGCTGCAATAACATTGATATAGGTTTAATAAAAGTTTACAAACTTTCTAGAAGCTCTCTTTCATATTAATTTGTCTTTCATTGATTAAGGGGGGGGG
>JXSR01S046535.1:16816-34843 GCA_000969725.1 Ophiothrix spiculata
TAAAATTTAGCTACACGCCGGCTACTAAGTGTGTATTTAAAATATATACGTAGCATATTTACTTTTGCACTTTCTTGACAATTTGGGTTCTTTTTATAGAGTTTAGAACTATTGAAGTTGCATCATGCAAGTGAAAAATGTTACACAGTTGGAAAGACTACAAGTATATTGTTGATCTGTAAAGTAAATCGGATTTTAAAGAAATTTATATTAACAACATATTCTGCTCTTTTCAATATGTACCATCCATTTAAAAAAAATAACATACGATGCATTTATGCTCCTCTGTATAATATTGCGGTTTTGTAGCAACTTTGCAAAGTAAACAGTAATAGTACCAGATGGACTAGTTAAAATGGTTGCAAAGACAGATGTAATTGTTGAGCTCAACCCAAAAATGAAAACTTATGATATAGAAATATTCAGATTTTGGATCTCTTTTAAGTGGACCTCTACATGAATAAGCTTCAAGAATTACAGTCTTTTGTGTGAGAATAATTATGAAAAAATATCGGTAGCCATGGTAATGATCTTTTTACTGCATTTTTATTAGTTATTTTTTATATGCAACTGACAATTGTATTTCTGAACATCAATCATTCTTGACGATTTGTCCAATCAAGAGGTGCTGTTCTTTTGTGGTATTTAACGGTATATTCACAAATCTTCAACATTTCAAAACATAACCATATTTGCTATTTATACACACTTTTTCATCATAAGGGGAAATGTTTTAAAAATTATTAATTAGTGTGAAGCTGTCTGATACTTTGCATCAGTAGACTATCAGTTTTATAAACAATCTAATGTCTTACAGTTTCCAATACTAGTATACAACTTGTATCAAAATAATAAAGTGATTTGTGCCGGGATGATTTTCTGATATTGTTATGTTATAGAGAGATAAAGATAGATCATAATTGAAATGGGCATGTTTTGACCCTCTAGAGTTTTAGTTTATGGCAATAGTATATCCCGTTAAGAAAACTTACAAGCAAGTAATGAATATGTCAGTGGTGCCCCACTATCAATCATTTTGATACAACCCACAGGACATCTCTTAGTCTATAGAGAAGTTGATATTCCAATATGCATCACGGCGATGTTCAAGATGACTTTGCCAGCTAGTCAGAAATGCTGTTAAACACTTATGTTAAAATAACAATGATAATGTTTCAGCTTACTATTACATGACATTTTAATGGAATACATTAATGAAACGGAAGGAACTACATTGAAGATGACATATATTGCATGTAAGTATTCCGAGATAACAATTTGACTCATTTTAGGTTTCCTGAAGTTATCATTTTAGATCTATGCCCTAAATACAAACTGAAATATGTTTAAAGCCTACTTTCCCCTTCTGTTTAAATGATAAACGATATCAAATGTATGTATTTTGTAACAAACCGAATGCTGATACAATATACCCAAGTTCAAATCTTTTGTAAACGAATTTGTAGATTTTTTGTAAAATTTGCATATTCGTATATCGAAATTCCTTTTCATTGCGTCCACCAGTCAGGGTTTGTTTGTTTGTTTGTTTGTTTGTTTGTTTGGGTGTTTGTTAGTTAGTTTAGGTGTTTGTTTGTATTTTGAGGGGGGGGGGCATTTTATGTTAAAATTACGAAACAATGATTACAAATAATAAGTGTGTACTACAGCTTATTGTAGTGAAAAAAACAATCATTTGGGAATGCTTCTGAAAAGGAGTGTGAAGTATGTAATTTCAATTTAATTTGTACTTTTTTTAATGTTGTCCATTGTCAGGAGGCAAGAAGGGGGAGTTGCTAACCTCTCCTCTAGCACTGGTCATCGCTCAGATACCTTCAGCTGGTTAACTTAATTATAGTTACCTTATTGGAGGCAATGGGACAAAGTTGCTGGTGTTATGGTTCCTTTATTGATTCAGGATCTACACGAGTATTTAAATAAGGTCGTAATTTATAGCTGTGTTCTGATGAGAGTTTGGAAAAAATATGGTCATTAGCTTTCCAATGGCAATGTTTTATTTGTTTTTCAAGAACAGCGCAACTGTACAAACACACAATACTACACCTTGAAGAAATTATAGTGCTTCATGCACAAAATCATAAGAATGGCAACACTCTGACAAAATCTTAAGATGCTATCATTTAAGTCAGATACAAGATCGGCTAAACTGCTGGTTAAGTCGTCTGTGCAAATACCTTTGTGACATCTGTCAAAGCCTCCACTGTCACTGAATCCGTTACAGGAAGCGCAGCAAGTCCATCTTCAAGTACCAAGCTTGTGTCCTACACCACCTTGTTTATTTTGTGGTTCAAGTTAAGTCATGTGCACTGATTCATTGGTTCAAGGTTTAAGTAGACTTTATATATCAGGTAAATACGGATGTACAAGCAATGTTACGGTCACGTATTATAGGTGCATATCTATGGAGAAATTTTGTACTTACGTCATTGCTAAAATCAGAGCAGGATTGCGTTGGTCATGTTTTAAATGCACATTTAGGTGCATTTAGTTTGTAGTAAGAAGATTTCCAAATAGATGAAAACGTATGTGAATGTAAGGTATAAATAGAAAAGGGGAAAATTAGGAGGAAAGTAAGAAAAATGAAACAAAGAAAAAACAAGAAGAAAAATGAAAAACGAGAGGAAAACTGCAAAAACAGTTCTGATGATTCACCAATGTTGCTTTAACTTGAACTAATAATTGTGATCTCACATTCCTAATAACGTGTTTCCACCAGTTCAATTTTAAAAGCGAGATACCAATCCGTGTTCTGAACATGAACCCTTCAATGACGATAACCAGACATACTGTACTTTGATCGCAATCCAGATATCGTGAAAATGGAGGATGTATCTCATGCCATGATTTCTGTTTCAAAACTCTGTACATGCATTATTACAAAATGTATTTGCTGTTAAGAATTACACTTGTAGTTGTATTCTTCATTTTTGCGTAAGTTGTCTAGGAGGGTCTTTTAGTGTTTTCTTTTTTTACGTTTAGGATTAATATTCCGTCTCCATCTTGAAGATATCAGCCTCCATCATTTACCATGTGACTGTATACTGATGTACATACATGTGAAGCTATGGTTTCATTAACAAAAAGAGTTAAATAACCGGGTTAAATAACTAAAATTCTCAAACCTACTTCACGATAATTATGTTAATCCACAAAATGCATCCAGAAAGTTTCCAGGACTAATGTCCTATACAGTAGTAATACAATATAGGGTGAAAGACGGATTAAATGTTATTAAAGCCAAGTGGAAAACAAAAAAAAAGTTAAACCATAACCTTACCGTATCTACAACATCAGGGTTAAAAAGTGATAACAGGTTCAAATTTTCAAAAACATAGTATATATGTCGAATGATTGGCCAGGCTATACGCTAGGAAAACGATGTAAAGGAGGGAACATGCTTGTCAAATGGGAAAACGTTTGCACAGATCGGTTCAAGTTTACACCATATATGGTAGATTGTACACTAATCTGTACAAATTATTTGTTCGAACACCAATCGGAGTAAAATTTTACCCCCATATTGTGTAGTTTTGACCCCTAATCTGTTTAAAACTTTACCCCATCGGACAAACATGTTCCCTTCTTAACACCGTTTTCTAAGCGTATAACATGTGCGTTTTGATGTATAAATTGTGCCGCATATCCCATATCCCGAAAAATTCTGTTTTCGAAAAGGACCTGCTACCACCACCTATTACACTTCCATCCAGATAAACGCTGATATATATATTCTAACTCCCATTTCCCGTATGTTAGATAAAAATTAATGATCAAAGGCTGTCTGATTCAAAGCTGAAATATTTGTTGCCCGGGTGAATTCAGTTTTAATAATATTTTTATCGTTCTTCACATGACACAAGACTTGCAACTATATCTATCGAATGTCTTCATAAAATATGTTTCGAATTACGAATCCAGGCTGATACATATTTGAAAATGCTGACTAATGGCTTTAAACAGACTTCAGATGATTACGGAAAAAGGAAACATTTGACACTGGCACGACGTGCAAATAAATTTATTATCCGGCATATATACTCGTTGAAAGGAGGGCATATATCCAAGGTTGAAAGAGTAATTAGGTATGTTATTTTGTCTGAGATTTAACTGTCCAGATTCCTGTCAGCTCCAATATGATCTTGAACTGAGACTTGAAATAGTGTTAAGCAGGGGAAACAATGCTTGTCAATTGGGGGATAAAAGTTTGCATAGATCGGTGTCACAAGTTTACACTATTTAGGGTAGCTTTTACATCAATCTGTGCCCTGGTACAAATGTTTACTCGGACACCAATCGGTGTATAATTCTATTCCCATGTTGTGTAGTTTTGACCCCAATCTGTTTTACTTCATCGGACATGCATGTTTCTTCCTTTACACCGTTTTCTAAGGGTATAACATGTGCGTTTTGATGAAAAATTCTGCCTTTCGGAAAGAGCCTGCTTCCACCACCACGTACTTCCATCCCGATAACTATGATAACGCTGATTTATAACGCTGAGGTTTATGTTGTTCAATCATTCTTAATTATCAAAAACACATGAGAATAACAAAGAAAGCACATATAACCCAAGGCACGCATCTGCACTCTAAAAAGAGTACAGAAGACAGGCAGGGTAAAACAAACAAAATGCATAAGAAACAAACAATTCGAAATATACAAGCACAATGTTATAAACAAGCCAGTATCCAGGAAACAGGAATGGCAACAGCTGGCAGATGTGGCATGGTTAAATCTTCATACATGGTGCAGAATCCCAATTAGGTTCGTTACGAGCATTCCATATAGAATAACTGCAAATGATGGCAATTTTGCTTAGCTCTCTGGAAAACTGTTTGCTTTTTGTGCGGGATTCGCCACCCATGAATTTGAAAGATTCACCAAGTCTGTTCACATTGTCAGCTGTTACCAATCCTCTGGATCCAACTTCGATGCAGTTAAGATGGCATTTGTATCCTTCCTGGACAATATCGTACTGGAGGTTGTCATACCTGGACATCTTGAGTTCGTGCGCCTTTTGAATGTTACTTTCAAAGGGAGAAGTTAATTCAATAATATGAATTTCTTTTTTGGTGCTATTTATGACTATTAGGCTAATGAAACTCGATTCCGAGTTTCCCGTCACATTTTTTCAGCCCATAATGAGGCAACTTTTTCATTATTTATTATTCATTATTTCAAAATGTCATTACTTCAACCTTATTTTTTACCTGCTTTTTATTCACTGCTTATACCTAACCTTATATATAGGCCCTACTGGGACCAAACCTTTACTCAGTATATTAAAGACAAACATTTATAGTGCCAAGACTACGAACTTGCGAAAAAGAAAGAAAAAAAAAAGAAAAGAGAAAAAAGCCTTAAGACCCCACCAAGACCCAAAGATGCCGTATCAAAAACCAAAACTAAGGCCAAAAAGAAAAAAACAAAGATACAAAGCTATGAATTTCAATACTATGAACATTATTAGTATTTTATTTATTGCCTACACATGTTAGCACTGCATCAGTGTTGCAATTTTCGTTTTAGAATGATTCAATCTGTCAGGCATTTGTTTAGACAGATTTGGACATCGTTTTTTCAAAATAATGAATTAATTTCAGATTTTGGTCGGCAAACGAGGCCCAAATTTCATAACGCGGGAGGGGAACGGGAAACTCAGCATTGAGTTTCATTAGCCTTATGTCTGGTCTTTGAACCGTTGGGATGATATTGGGTGGCATTGTCCCTCCAGTTACCAAAGATTTTGAAGTCGTCCTGGTGAATTTCAATCAATTTTTTATATGATTTTAACATGTGGCTGAGAATACTATTATGTCTCCATGTGAAACGGCCCTGCTGGAGAGAAGTCTGGCAGTTATTTAGGACGTGGAGAAGAGTTTGGGTATTATTACAAAGTTTGCACTTTACACTGACGCTTAAGATTTGTAAATATGGGTAAGAAATCAATACAGGATCTTACAACAAAACTTAGAACATTTCTTGGTAGGTTATAAATCATGGATCTCCATGTGAGGTCTGATCTTTCTGCCTCAGTGAGTTTCAGCATATTACCCTGGACGACTAAGGGTTGAATGTAGTCTCTCCACTGCTCGAAATTGGTATCTTTGAGAATCTGTTTGATGTTACCTTCTATCTCCCACTTTACAGTAAGTTAAATAAAATTTGATTATCAAACCCCGTCTGATTCAAAGCTGAAATATTTGTCGCCCACGTGACTTCAGTGTTAATAATACCTTATCGCTCTTCACATGACAAAAAAATTGCAACCAAATCTATTGAATGTCCTCATAAAATATGTTTCGAATTACGAATCCAGGTTGATGCATATTTGAAGGATTGAATGTGCTGACTAATGGCTTTAAACAGACTTCAGATGATTCCGGAAAAACGAAACATTTGACACTGGCACGACGTGCAAATAAATTTATTATCCGGAATATATACTCGTTGAAAGGAGGGCATATATCCATGGTTGACAGAGTAATTAGGTATGTTATTTTGTCTGAGATTTAACTGTCAAGATTCCTGTCAGCTCCACTCGGAGAGAATAGATTGCTTGTTGAACATTCCACGTTGTATCTGCATGACATGAATGGCATTACCAATTTCTTAAAGAAACAAGTCCATGTATCTTCACTCTTTATAAAAGAACTTATTGTATTAATATTTGGTTGGTTCTTGTTCAGATCAGATAAACGTGATACATATTAAGTTAAAAACATAATGCAAGATTTCATCTTAGAAATATATATATATCAGCTGAAATATAGTTTTTATTTTGATAAACATGTTATCAAAGTCGCACAAAACCATTTAATTTCTTGAAGTTAGCGTTAGTACATGTTTTTACTTATGGCCTAGTGAAATGTTTTGGAAAAATACACGGGGGAATTTAGGGCTGTTCATATGCGATGACCTGTTTTAAGTTTAAAGTTTTCGTGACATTAAATGTAACAGTTAATGTCTAATTATAGATTGATGGCTTGATAGAAAACTACCAGTCGCAGTCAGTGTAAACGGCAGGCTGTAAATATATACTTAATTGCGTAAGGAATTGACAGGCATATTATATTTTTGCAGTTATATAAAATGATTGAATGGGCTAAAACATAAATGTCCATCTTTTTTCTTTCAGCGTACACGTATTTTGAATTGGCACAAACGATAATTATGAAGTCACAAATCTGAAACTAAAATGATTATATTTTGTAGGTGATTAGGCTATATTATTATTATCATTTTATGTCATTACCGTAGCTGGACAAGGTTCTTTCCTCAATGAGCGTGAAGATGAATCTTAATGTAATAACCGGTTTTGCCCTTGGGGACTAGATCAGTGAAACCAGTATCTTTCAGACTCTAATTTTATATTCATGTTTTGATAACTCCGTTTACTACATATTACCTGTACACAAAAAGTTTGTAGTGCATAGGTGAGAGGTCAAAGTGTCAAAAAGATAAGCTTCTGTTTTGCTTTAACAGTTATGACAAGCCAAAGAGGATATATAATTGATAAACTCAGTTTATGGTTGATATATCCCGTTTTTGTTGATCACAAAACTTGACTAAAAAAGTTTATGGGCCAAGGGTCGAAACATTAAAAATTATCCGTTTGACTTGAAATCTAGCAGGAATGAACGTGTTGTTTGGTCCCTGGTCGTTATCACATTTCTATCGGTACCGAGTCACGTGTGTCCATATGATGAGCTTGCGATCAATTCTCCTTACTCATCTTAATCTTGTACGACGATATAATCTCATTCGAACTGGCTTGCACGATGGGTTTGGTGATACAGGCAAATAACCTCCACCGTACCAGCTTCTATACAACACTAATGATCTATTCTTAGGCTGACGTACTTTTCATGTTACATTTCATGTCATAATGTATATCCGGGTATGATAACTTCTAATCATTATATTTTATAACTTTTGATGTCAAAGTCGTCGCCACACCTATTGAGCAAAATGGGCATATTCATTTCCAAAATAAAATATCTAACAGAATACCGTATTTATTCACAGTTTACATTTAGTGCTATTTTATCACAAATCAAAATTATTATACTGCAAATGTTTTACCGTACTTCCAGTTTTAAATGGTCATTTAGAAGTCCTTTGTCATTATTTTAAGAATTCTTAATGATCATGATGATAACCTTGAAAATCATTTTCTTTTTAAAAATGTGCGACATTTATTATACAATGTGTATAATTACTCCATTTTATTTATCTTTATTTTTTTAATTCAATATCAATATTATAATTAACATATCACTTTCCTCGTATTATACTTCACACCTGTATTTGACTGTTTGATAAAGATGTGGTTTCACACAGGAAAGCTGTCGGATAACTCATTCTAAAATAGCCGTGTCGTAGGTACAAAAGTAGCTTAGATTCTGGTCTTGAAATATTTACAAAATAAATACCTTCAGAATGACATAGCACAATTGCATGAATTTACAACCACTAATCACAACTTTTCATAAAAGATGTCGCTTTATAATGTCAATCTGCTTAATTTTACATGCTGTAAACACCCCAAGGTTTAACATTAAGTAAAATAAAACTTTTAAAAGACTTCGCAGATGTATATACAACCGCTTAAATGAACGCGTGACAGGCAACATGGGGTAATGATCCTGTGTAGACAGTCGGGGATACAAGAGTCGAAAGAACGACAATGGGCAGCCAACATACTAAATCTGCTATAACCTCAGCGCCGAAGTTGCCAATTCTTCTTTTTACAACTCGGCTAGAATACTGCCATGAATATCAGAGTATAACAAAACCAAACCACTGAACGGTTTGAGGAAACGTAATATTAATAAAAGACATATGAGTATAAAGATCTCGAAGAGTGTTAGTCCTCAACTGTTGCAAATAAGACGAATAATCAGCATAACTTAATTTATGAATGCACATTTTAGGACGATTGGTTAACATTTGGCATACATGTATTTGCATATGGGGTAAATATAGAACTTGAAAACAGGGTGATTTAAAACGATCCAAAATGGTGTACATGCAACACAAATTAATGTTAAAATATGTTTCCAAATAATTTAAATATTTTATTTTGAGAATAAAGATTGCTAAAATGATCTTATAAAGGTTTCAAAGGCAGAAAAGCAAAGGTTAAATTATGATGTTTGATGAACTTTGAACAAAGTGAATTATATACATGTCTGTATGCAGGATATGTTTCCCGGTTTGTTTTTGAATGGTGATAGTTTCAGACCAATTAAGATCGGAGTTACCAAATGGCCGAGTCCAAAGCCTTGAGAATTTAAAATATATAGACGTGAGCTAATCTGTTTAATTTATCCAAATGAACTATTTATTTCTATTTATTATTGGACATTTCTCTGTCAACACTTCGGTCAAGTTCACCACCTTTTCTTTTTCCTAAGGTATAAAAAGCACGGATTTAACGCCCATATATAAATCATTCTATTTCCCGTTTTGGGTTCAGATACAATTAGCCACAGTGAGATTTTGATTTCATTGGTTGTAATTTTGTTTGCCGTTTAGCTTTACTTGAAACTGGCTAATCAACAAATCAAATTCTACGAAGTGCGTTGTGCCATATCATGAAACCAAATTTAGATAAAGAACAAATCTCGCTGCGTAAAGAAAGCACAAAGATAGGCATTAAGAAAAAGTTCAACAAATGTCTCCCTAAAATTCTGCTATGCAAATAAAAAAATATATAAAACGTATACTCTGCAATGCTAGAAGGTTGTTTCAATAAATTACCGTATCTCCTTATACAGGAGCGTACCGTTGTTGATTTGTGATGAACCCACAAGTGATATTCAAATTAGCGCGTCCGTTGCAGTACAACGTTAATGGAAGCGCGATAACGCAGTACAGATAAGATTAGCGCACTGTTAACGCGAGTGTGTAATTTGAGTTCGTGTAAGACTTGGTGCTTGAGGACAATCAATCAATCAATTTACAAGTACTTGCATGACATGAATGCATACCTCATGAAGGAATCTGGCAAAGCAAAAACATTAAAAAGTAGCATTCTGCTGAATATTTTATGACGATAAGATATTTGTTAAATTGAAAACATTAAGAATATAATTTCATTATCTAAAAATCAGTTTACTAATGGTCATTTGTACGTTTTGAAAATGTGGTTGCTTTTTCAGTTTGCTTGCCATTGTAACAAAACTGGACGTCTGATATGTCATACACGAGGGTAATTGAATTATGTATATATACACCAGTACGTTCAAAATAATTTGCTTATTAGCTTTTGTCGACGGACTTCTACGACAGCCGTTCACACTGATTTCTCCTGCATACAGTTTCTCCAGTCCTGAACAGCCAACCATGTATCCTCTTATCCTTCCGGAATGTCCTGGGAGAACCTCTCAGTGTCAGTCTTAATTTAACCCTTGTTCTCCTAAGCTATTTTTTGTAACACGTTCTCCGAAGGGGGGGTTGTTGCGCCCCTAATATTTTAGAACGGAACCCCCTATGAACTTGGTTTTACTATTAATAGATAGGTATGACCCTCCCCTATCCAACGATACCACGATCATCAAAATCGGCCAAGGCGTTACGTAATTATGACGTCATTAAGTATTTTTAAGTTTGAGTCTTATAGCGTGCATACATTTTTCAAAATGGCGACTTTAAAACTTCCGGGATTTCACCAACCCCGCCCCCCTATACCCTAACTTTGACGGCCTACCCTAACCCACCTTAGATGGTACTCCCCCCCCCTAGTTTTTTCATCAAAATGACCGCAAAGGATGTAAAAGAGATTACCTAAATGCCTGGGACCGGTTGCTTTTGCGTTTTTATGAAGCGGGGTAAAAAACCTTAAGGGGGTGCAACAACAACCCCCCCCCCCCTTCGGAGAATAAGGGTTAATTTAATTTAATTATTTATAGATTAATAACTGCGTATTACTTGACGCAAGTGAAATGGTACAACAATAATGCACCGCGTGCTGAAGTTGAAGTTGTCCACACTCACGAGGCGCAGCCGAGTGAGTTGGACAACTTCAAGGTGCATTATTTTTGTAAAATTTCACGAGCTCCAGTAAAGAGCAGTTATTAATGAATTATTAACATTGTACAACGCACCACGCGACACGCAGCGTGCAACTAGACGAGATAAATGAATGCGTATAAGTTACAAACTGTCCGATTAGATTTACAATTTCAACGCGCACTTAACGCAGAGTGTATGAATTTAATTTATGCATTTTATTATGGTCCTAATAAACTTTTCATTGATGAAGAAGATTGGAATTGATTTCACAATTATTAAACTGCATGCAATTTGAAATGAGACAATTCAATATTTCATTTACATATTTACTTTAATCATATACTCAAACAATAATTAATAGCTCTAGAATTACCCTTAAAGCATTGCAGTTTCATTGGCTACCAATTGGGTTTGATACCGGCAAAGAAAAAGAAATGTTCAATCCAAAACAAACATACCAAACTAACCATAACTAGACACTTAAATCTGCTGAACAAAATTAGTAAATGAATCTATTTATATCATAAACGAAAAGGTAAGGTTCCAAACAATTTAACAGCAATGTCAAACAACATTAATGCTCTATGATTGTCCTGTAGGCACTGCATATTCCGTTTTTGCTCATGTGATGTCATCAGCTGATGATTTTAAACATGGCTTAGATAATATGCTACCTCGTCATTGTTTATGGTTAATGGTTCATGATCTTTGACCCCAATTATACATGTCGGACAAAGCAAACGTCATACCAGAAATTGAAGAACCGATCTCTCTGTCGACCAAGACAGACGAAATTGTTACAGATAAAAATCTGCAATGGATTTGTCTAATGATGCATATGCTCCCTTTAATACCCATTTGTTTGCTGATTCTAATCCCTGATCAAATCTTACATCTATGAAGACATTATCCTGCTCGATGAACAGTTTAATTGAAAATATTTCAAGTCTAGGCAAATTTCTCTTCATACGGTATCTAAAATATAAACATCATCTCACTCGGTTTGCTACAACTTTAGGCAGTGTATCTACATCATCCTGTATGGTAAAATAAGTCAATGACACCAGCTATTTTGCAAAAGGCAATATACATTAAATGCTTTTTCTTTGTAACACAAGTTTTGAAAACAGTCGTGTACAATCACCAGCAAAACTTTTCATCTTCTATACATAGAAAATAAAAGTAGAATTCGATTTAAATCACAGTTCGGATTTTATAAATTGAAATATGTGGTAAACGACAGAGAGATAAAGGTTTGTCAAAATTAAACCCACATTCACGTCTAAAATGATCAAAATCAGGGCAAGTAATCGTGACTGAAGAACGCTTGCTACCGGTTCAATTAGGCGGCAATAACATTGATACAAGTTTAGTAATAATTAACAAGATCTCTAGAAGCTTCCTTTCATTTTTGTCATTCAATGTTTAAGTGGGTATGGGGAAAAGATAAGATGATCAGTTACCTTAGCAAACCACCAAATAAATTTGATTGAATTTGCACTTTTCTGACCTTTTGGGAACCTTTTATAGGATTTAGAACTATTGACGATTACAAGTACAACGTAAAAATATGAATAGTTCCACAGTTGCAGAGCTACATGTGTATTGCTGATCTACTTAAAAAAATTTGATTTTGTTGCATTCTTGAAAAAAATGAGTTTTTATTAACAAGAGAGTCTGCTTCCTTACATCAAAATCTGATCAGGCGGTCAACATTGCTTGTCTTTGCAACTTCTTTAATCTTAATCGACTTTTGTTATGATTTGTTTTATTTTGTTTTTATTTTTATTATAGACCAAGTTTAAAATCTTGGTCTATGAAGTTAGAAATTCGAATATGCACCATTATGGTGTTCATGATTACTCTCATGCTTGGAATGTTTTAGACACCATTATTAGAATAATAATGATTATATTTCAGCCTACTATTACATGACATTTTAATGGAATACATTAATGAAAAGGGGAACTACATTGAAGATGACATATATTGCATGTAAGTATTCCGAGATAACAATTTGACTCATTTTAGGTTTCCTGAAGTTATCATTTTAGATCTATGCCCTAAATACAAACTGAAGTATGTTAAAACCTTCTTCCCTGTGGGATTTAAATGATAACCGAAATAAAGAGGTTGCATTCTTGTTTCAAATAAATCCTTTTGGGATTTTGGTAATAATAAAGCAAAGTCTGAGAAACTATTAACAAGATAGTTAGAAATTGGAGAGGACTTTGACGAGGTTTCGCTTCTATGTAGGTTAAAACTTATGTTTTACTGACACTTTTGAAAAACATGCTGACTTAAGGCTAATTCCATGATCTTGTATCATATACATGAATTTTTCAAGTTCAATTCTGACATAAAAGTAATACTTGAGTTGAAAGTAAACAAGTCAAGGTCTCAGGAACTACTTTTGTTTTTTCCATAAAGCAAATAGAACTTATTTTATGACTGGTATAAGTTGGATGTTGCCTTAGTAACATTTTACCCTCAAATCTGCACCAAAAAGTGATTTGGTACTGAAACAGAGAAAAACATCTGATGCTTTTCCTTATTAGTGTATAAGAAGCCCCAGTCTCTGTGCTCTAAAGTACAATCGCGTTTTAGTAATAAATGTTAATCATAGCCGAGTAGTGTGTTGTTGGAATTTGCCGTTTTCAGATGTCACGCCTGTCACGAAAAACATGAAAAGTTTTTGCTGTGTTTTATTAAAAGGTCATGTTTTGGTGAAACATCAATATCTATCTTCTATCATGGAGTCTACATCTGCAAAGCAATAAACAAACATTCAGTGATTGCTTATTTCTCCACTATTACATCTCAAAATCGGTCACGCCTGTCACGAAGTCGAAATCTCGGAAATGTTTAAGTCGCCATTTTGAAAAAAATGTGCATGCTATAAAACTCTTACTTAAAAGACATGTTAAAATCCTCATTTCCTGTCTTAATTGGCAAAAAAAAACACGACGAAAATCTGTTATTTAGAACTTTTGTAGCAAAATTTTGCTTTTTGGTGGCCATTTTTGCCATAATGCAATTTTGCCTGATTTTCCAATCCGAAAGTGCTTTATGACGTCATAATTACGTAACGCCTCGGCCGATTTTGATGATCTTGGTATCGTTGGATAGGGGAGGATCATACCTATCTATTATTAGCAAAACCAAGTTCATAGGAGGTTCCGTTCTAAAATATTAGGGTGGTTGCAACAACCCTTCGGAGGACGTGTTGCAAAAATAGCTCAGGAGGACAAGGGTTAAAGCTCAAAAATAAATTAGACTTGCATAATACAGTATCAAACTGTTGAAAATAAATCATAATCATAAATAAAGACGTTATTAAACAACAGATCCATTGCTAAAATCAAGTTTTACTAGGTGTGCACAAATGTCACGCCTGTCACGAAATGATTTAGCCTGTATTCTCCAAGTTAAGAGCTACAGCTCCAAAAGTGAAATGTTTCCTCATTGGTTCCCCAAAGAAGATATACTGCAACATAAACAGGAATCAAATCTCCCGTGGGAAAGAGATAGAATTCAGCATTAAACCATATTTTTGAAAAGGCAGTGTCAGTTTGGGTCACGCCTGTCACGGACACTTTGTGTCCCCATTGTGAAGACAGTGATTAAGTTAGAATAAATATTTCACTTTTTGCATCCAATATCGAATGTTTACTATAACATATAGGAAAATTTCCGTGGTATCGCCTTTAGATAAAATTTACCAGCTATTCTGAGAAAAAAAGGTTCATGCAAAGGTCACGCCTGTCACGCTGGAATTCGCCTTAAGTTAAATGCCTTTGTAAGAGCATGCCCGTGGTAGGGAAGATGTGAGATGATTACAATAATTAAATGTGTATAATTTACTTTCAACTAATTGACCTTGACCTCTAATGCATTTTATGAGGTTTCAACTAATATGCAAGCCTGAAGATGTTACTATTGTGTCAATACATAGAAAAATAGAACATATGCTTACCAAATGATTTAAAACTTTTTGCTATATCTAAAAACACTATTCAGAATTTGGAAGTGCAACTTTGTTTTTACAATCAGTGAGAGCTATCGTCTGACAATATTAAGCTTTACTTCCGGTTGATCCATTGAGAATGCCTTCGGGTCCTTCACCTTTAATTATGTGCGTTCAAGTCAAACATTTTGGAGATTCATACAGAGTACCTTATTTCAAATCTGTTGTAAAATATTTCATTATAAAAAAGGTTTAGTTAACAAAAGTTTACAGGATCTGAAATGACAAAATATTGATTTGGTCTTACTCCACAAGAGATACAAATCAAATCAGATCAATCAAAGTAGGTGGTAGTTTAATGTCTTTTACGACAAAAATCAAAAGGTGCCAATTTTGTTTGCTTGTTTGTTTTGTTTTTTGTTTTGCTTTTGCTTTAACTAGTGTACACACAATTTTACTTGTTACGGATTGCAAACTCTCAAGCGGTGATCATTTATGCTTATTGACTACAGTAAATAGTTAACCAATTCATTTACAAAATGCTACTAAATGTATTGTTTTGCAATTACAAAACATTTGAACTATGGCGGGTCTTATCCATGTAACTCCTCTCACCGAAAGACCCCTTTTTAATTTTTCACAGGTTGCTCTCACTGAATGGCCCCCATTTTCAACAAGCTCTCTCACTGAATGACCTCCATTTCCGAAGAAAGCTCTCTCACTGAATGATCCTTGTTTTCATCAATACAATTTTCTCAAACGCTCTCTCCGAATGACCCCCATTTCCCAAAGAAAATGCTCTCACTGAATGACCCTTGTTTTCATATATAACTGAGTTTTACCATGTATTTCCCGATGATTTTGTCTCTATAGTATATGAGTGTTAACACCTGTGGATCATACCTAATAGGTTTTAATACCCCAAAGATAATTATTTCATGGTTTCTATAGTTGTTCAAACACCTCACTGGAAGATCTCAAATTTAGCGATAAATTTGAGCGCCTCACCTAATGACTCTCTTTTTCAATGCAACGAGATCCTCACCAAAAGACCCCCTATTTTTTACTGTCCTCATTGAAAGACCCCTATTTGAGAGCTCCTCACCCCTTTTTTTCTTTATTTTGCTTGTCACCGAAAGACCCTCTCTTCTGAGGTCCGTGCCGCACACCCTAGTCACTTTCCAATTCGAGTGCACCCGGGATGAAAGACTGTTTTATACTAATCAGAAATAATTGCTGCCCGCGTAGCTAAAGCTTTAAATACTAAGCTATCGTTCTTCACATGATAAAAACTTGCAACTTAATCTCACTGAATGTCCTCGTAAAATATGTTTCAAATTACGAATCCATACTGATGTACGTGTATTTGAAGGATTGAAAGTGCTGATAAATTACTTCAGATGATTATGGTAAAAGGAAACATTTGACACTGGCATGACTTGTAAATAGGTTTATTATACGATATAGGGCCTACTCGATAAAAGGAGGGCATGTATCCAAAGTTGAGAGAATAATTAGTTATGTTATGTTGTTTGCGATTTAACAGTCCAGATTGCTGTCAACTCCACTCGGAGAGAATGGACTACTTGTTGAGCATTCCACGTGGGAAATCTCGGGTAGATTTGACTGCATGACATGAAGGGCATTAACCAATTCCTTAAAGAAACAAATCCATGAATTCGATAGAAGCTTATTTATACTTAATTGATACTCGTTCTTTCCTGATCAGATGAATTTTGTTTATATATATTAAGTTTAAGGCAAAAAGTCAAGAATTTATCTCAAAAATCTATGAGCTAAAATGAAATGACGGGGGGAAATGGCGTTCATTTGGGGGTAATGTGGTGTTTACTTCAATGCTTAGAGAATGTGATGGCATACTTTTAGATTAAAGAAATATTTCAACGTTTAATGTATAAAAACAATGTCCTTTTATAGGGTGATGGTTTGATAGAAAAAAAAATCGCATTTCGCAGTGAATCTGAAACGACAATGCGCAAGGACTCGGGGTGAAGACATAATGCCGTAGCTCGGGCCCACGACTTACATACTATTAACTCCACTAAGCTTAAGATCACATGAAGTATCTATATTACCATCATATCTTTGTATGCGTCCATGTTTTTGTCGCTATATAATTAGAAGCTGCTTTCGCCAACGCATTTGTATTCCGGTTATCTAGTGTCATTTCAGTCCAATGACGTCAGTTAAACATTTGCAATTTTCCAATTTGATTAACTGATTGAATAAGTCTGAGCATGAAATTACAAGGACATCCAGTGCAAGCCACATAACGTCCATCTTGACCTGATACTAAATCTGGAGAGACCTTGATCCAGATGATAAATCCACGTGACATTTATTTGAACCAGAAGATGGCCTTCCTGTGTTGTCAATGCGTGTAAAGAGAGAAAGAAGATTTTAAGCCTTGTGCTTTGTGAAGATGGTATAACGGAATTTATATATGACATATGTGATGAGTCACCCCAAAAATGGGGACTTTGCACGTTTCAAGAAACCGGTGAAAATAGGCAGCAAGAAATAAAGAAAATGATAAGGATTTCCTGCAGATTTTCTGTTGTAAAATTTGATCGCCTTGATCAATTTTAACAAGTAAGGTGTCATTTTAAAGTTTAGAAAATTCTGTAACATATGAAATGATAAAATCAAAATTGATATCATCTGCAAAGTCCCCCCCCCCCCCTTTAGGGGTCAGCCATCACATATTTACTTCAATGCTGAAACTGGGTACATGATTAATTGCATTATGATTACATGCAGAGATTATATTGCCAAATAATAGTCAGAAAAATGAACAGAAAGTAGATGTCAACAATTCCAGTTCGGCGGAACCCATGCACATTTTGTATCCAAATAGTGATACCCGTATCCGAATAAGGATATGGAGGGGTATCTGATTTCTGATACTCCTGTCGTGGCGCAGGTAATAAATCGATAGCGCAAGTTGGCAAGTACATGTAGAACATCTTTCTTGCATTTATGATAAATGTATCTGTGGAAAT
>JXSR01S046535.1:34893-57922 GCA_000969725.1 Ophiothrix spiculata
ATGTAGAACATCTTTCTTGCATTTATGATAAATGTATCTGTGGAAATGTCATTTTCATCTTTGCAATTCCAGCGGTACAGCTTCGAAACATGTCCTGATAGCTTCTTATCACAAAAGGCAAAATAATCTGGTCAATACTTTGATAGAATTCAGATGACAAATGATGATAATATTATTGACTTTTATACATACCGGTATGGTGCGCGGCGAAGCTGAAAATTCATTTCAGCTGATATCCCGTTTCAGCTGTTTTTAATCCAAATTCGGACACGGGTATCAGAATTGTGATACGGAGTATCCGAATTCGGATACGTATCCAAATTGTGAGTTCCGCCGAACTGATTCAATCACATAGATCAAAGCTAAATAATGTAAAAATAATTGTATTTATATTCATTCTTGGGACGAGGCACAGTGTATATGACACGAGCCTCTCTTTCTTGAGTAGCTAGATATCATATTTCTGAATTATTTCTGTATGCATGTTATGTAGCTCTCCATATCAAAAATGTGCAATCGATAATAAGGCCAGGTTTGAAGGCGAACCCTTGTTGTTAATGCTAGTTGTTTTATCTATGAACCACATTTTATTTTACAAGGTCTTGTCCGGTAACATAACTTTGTTCTTATGTGGCCTATATTTTGTCTATTTTCCAAGGCCAATTTATCAGTTTTATTGATTTCTCATTGTTTCCCAAAATCTTGCTATCTGGTGCAGTCAATTAGTTGTGTCTACGTAGCACTCTTTCCCTCTTATGAGCTTTCTCGAGTTCAAGTGATGAACAAAATGTTTCTGTCCGACATGCAGCTGTTTGAGAATAACCTGTCTTGCAGAGTCAATCATGTAAAATTTAACGACTCACCTATTTCTTTGATTGAAAGATAATGAACATATCTCCTTAAAGGCATTAGCCACGATCATCAAAGTGAAGGTCAACTTTCCTCAACACTACTTATTTTATTGCATATTTAGAAAGTACTTCCAACTATTAACTAACTTCAATAACCATTGCTGTTGAACTTGAACATTTATTGCAAAACAGACAATTATTTTTGGTGTTTGAATTTCTCATTCTCCGGAGAATGAGAAATTGACTGATAGTGTTTCATTGATTTTAATGCAAATACCAAACAATGCAGGGCTGTGGGTCATTATTTAGAGGAAATATGCATTTTATACTACTGAATGTGACTTTATACTGCTAAATTTTATGTTTTCCATTGAAAATATTGAGTTTTCATATTTAACATGTTTTATAAAAAAAACCCTAAAATGGCGACTCGGTCGCGGAGGGCAAACAAACATAAATTAGGCCTAATTTGTTGCGCCATTGTGAAACTCGCAAACGTAATTTTAAGATCTTGTATACAAGCGCTGGAATTTCAGCTTTCATTTGACACCCTATCTCTGACAATTGACTGAGAAGATTGAAATTATAAACTTTTAAATCCTTTGATCTCATTTGAAAAATTTAGCAAATTTCATTTTTGCACTGTATAAACCACTAACGCTTCACCGGTGGTGGGCAATTGAAGTTGAGACTTGTTAGTACATATGCGTCTATTTGAGCTTGTTCAATCGAAGTCGTGTTTTAGGCATTTGTCAAGCATCGGTCATTATTGGTATTAATTCGTTTTTGTTTTTTATTTTGTTAATAATAATCATTGAATATGATCTTGAACTGAGACTTAGTAATGGTGTAAAGCAGGGGAAACAATGCTTGCCAAATGGGGTAAAAGATCGGTATCAATTTTACATTATTTAGGGTAGCTTTCACACCGATCTGTGTCCTGGTACAAATATTTACTCGGTTACCAATCGGTGTAAAATTCTATTCCCATGTTGTGTAGTTTTGACCCCCGACCTGTTTTACTTCATCAGTCATGCATGTTTACTCCTTTACACCGTCTTCTGCGTTTTGATAAAAAAATTTGCCTTTCGGAAAGGGCCTGCTTCCATCACCACGACAACCATGATAACGCTGATATAGGTATATATATATTATAATATAATATAATATTTGTTGGCCACGTGACTTCAGTTTTAATAATACCTTATCGCTCTTCACATAACAAAAAAAAATTGCAACCAAATCTATTGAATGTCCTCATAAAAATATGTTTCGAATTACGAATCCAGGTTGATGCATATTTGCAGGATTGAATGTGCTGACTAATGGCTTTAAACAGACTTCAGATGATTACGGAATAGGAAACATTTGACACTGGAACGACGTGCAAATAAATTTATTATCCGGAATATATACTCGTTGAAAGGAGGGCATATATCCAAGGTTGAAAGAGTAATTAGGTATGTTATTTTGTCTGAGATTTGACTGTCCAGATTCCTGTCAGCACCACTCGGAGAGAATAGATTGCTTGTTGAACATTCCACGTGGTATCTGCATGACATGGAGGGCTTTAACCAATTTCTTAAAGAAACAAGTCCATGTATCTTCACTCTTTATAAAAGAACTTATTGTATTAATATTTGGTTGGTTCTTGTTCAGATCAGATAAACGTGATACTTATTAAGTTAAAAGCATAATGCAATATTTCATCTTAGAAATATTGTATATCGTATATATATCAGCTGAAATATAGTTTTTATTTGATAACGTGTTACCAAAGTCGCACAAAACCATATCTGCACCCTAACGCTCGATATATATTTCTTGAAGTTGGCGTTAGTACAGGATTTTTACTTATGGTATAGTAAAATGTTTTGTAAAAATACTCGGGCATTTAGGGCTGTTCATATGCGATGGCATGTTTTTAATTTACAGAAGTTTTCGTGACATTAAGTGTAACAGATTGATGGCTTGATCGATAGAAAACTACCAGTCGCAGTTAGCTCTGGTTCAGAGCTGAAAATAAACTAAAAATACTTATGTATTACTACCCTTTCTATACCATTACTATCTGGCTCTTCTAAATACTGACCCTAATATTTTGTATCAAATGCTCTGGTAGCTCTGAGGAGCTAGATTTTAATTTCAAAATATAATTGGTTTGATAAATATCAGCTCTGAATATTTCGCAAAAATTTTAATTGCCATTCTAGGTGTGAAAAATTACAAGTCACTAACTAAAATACCTCCAGGCTATAACAGAGAGGAAATACAACTTTCTTCGTTTTTTTTTTACTCTAGGAGGGTTGAACTCGGGGAGGATAGAACTCTGTATAGAACAGCTGCTTTATATAGAATTGTCTGAATACTTAGCATTTTTAAATTTACTAAAATCCCATTCAATGTACACCTAGTATTTCTGGGCCTATTAAACCTGATATTTATCAAACCAATCATATTTTGAAATTAAAATCTAGCTCCTCAGAGCTAGTCGCAGTCAGTGTAAACGGTAACATCCTATAAATATATACTTAATTGTATATTAAAGGAATTGACGGGAATATTATATTTTTGCAATTATATATAATGATTGAATGGGCTAACACATAAATGTCCATATTGACCTGATATAAAAAATCTTAAGAGACGTCAATCCAGATGATAAAATCCACGTGACATTTATTTGAACTAGAAGATAACCTTCCTGTGTTGTATGGAGAGAAAGAAGATTGTTGAAGTCACATGTTTTGTGAAGATGGGATAACGGAATTTCCCTTGTATGATGCAGATTGTTGATTGCCGTTTACTTCTCTCGATACATGTATATCATATCAAAGTCTAATTTATAAAATGTTTTTCAGATTATATGTCATTAACACGTACTAGACATTTATTTTGAACATCATGGCGAGGTACCCGTTTGCCCTATACATATTCTAACTTACCATTTCATGTTATTAGCATTTAGCACAACATTCGCCAACAAATTCATTCATTCATTGAAAACATTCCATGTATCTTTTTTCGTTCAGCGTACACGTATTTTGAATTGGCACAAACGATAATTATGAAGTCATAAATCTGAAACTAAAATGATTATATCTTGTAGGTGATTATCTATATTATTATTATCATTTTATGTCAGTACCGTAGCTGGACAAGGTTCTTTCCTCAATGAGCGTGAAGATGAATCTTAATGTAATGACCGGTTTGATCCTTGGGGACTAAATCAGTGAAACTAGTATCTTTCAGACTCTAATATTATCATCATGTTTTGATAACTCCGTTTACTAATGTATTACCCCGGTGTATTACCTGTTCAAAAAGTTTGTACTGCATAGGTGAGAGGTCAAAATGTCGAAAAGATAATTGTTTAATGGAATATCCGCAGATATGGATATTATTTATAAGATCAAATAAAATCAGGCTTCTGTTTTTGCTCTAACAGTAATGACTAGCCAAAGAGAATATATAATTGATAAACTCAGTTTATGGCCGATATATCCCGTTTTTGTTGATCAATAAACTTGACCGGGTCAACTTTAAAAATTGTCCGTTTGACCTAAAATCTAGCAGAAATGAACGTGTTGTTTGAACATCTTGTTAATGTTGCTGGTGGAAATTGAAATGAGATAAAAACCCGTAAAAATCAGTTTAGTTTTAGTGGGCATTAACAAATTTAGAGGCGTAAGTAGCGACACCACAGTGTATTCATAGCTATGGACTTGGTCCCTGTTCGTTATCATAATTCTGCCGGTACCGAGTCATGCGTATCCATATGTGACCGTCCATCCCAAACCAGCCGTAAATGCCGCCTCTTTTCTTTTTTACTTGTTTCAGATATTTGCAATGACCATGCTTTAAGGATGATGACACCTTTATGAACTCCACACGATCTCTAAGTTTCTGTTGATTGTCTTAAAAATATGCAGATCTATTTCACATTTTCTATAATTTTCTTGAAATGAAACTCTGCTGGTATTTTGTAGTAAGCAAAAAGATTGTGAATCGGTCAGAAAATCAATTTCGGCAAATTACGACCTTGACATGTATTTTCACCTGTAGCGCAAAATGACGATTCTGGCATTTACGGCTATACAACACTAATGATCTATTCTTAGGCTGACGTACTTTACATATTACATTTCATGTCATAATGTATATCCGGGGATGATAACTTCTAATCATTATATAGAATAACTTTTGATGTCAAAGTCATCGCCACACCTATTGAGCAAAATGGGCATATTTATTTTCAAAATAGAATATCTAACAGAATATTGTATTTATTCACAGTTTACATTTAGACCTATTTATCACAAATCAAAATTATTATACTGCAAATGTTTTTCCGTACTTACAGTTTTAAATGGTCATTTAAAGGTCCTTTGTTCTTATTTTAAGAATTCTTAATGATCATAATGATAACCGTGAAAATCATTTTCCTTTTAAAAATGTGCGACATTTTTCATACAATGTGTTTTATTTTACTTCATTTTATTTGTTTAATTTTTTTTTTAATTCTTATCACCAATAACAGAATAAACATATCACTTTCCTCGTATTATACTTCACACCTGTGACATGTATTTGAGTGTTTGATAAAGATGTGGTTTCACACAGGAAAGCTGTCGGATAACGAATTCTAAAATAGCAGTGTCGTAGGGACAAAAGTAGTTTAGATTCTGGCCTTGAAATATTGACAAAATAAATACCTTCAGAATGACATTGCACAATTACTTGAATTTACAACCACTAATCACGACTTTTCATAAAAGATGTCGCTTTATAATTTCAATCTGCTTAATTTTACACGCTGTAAACACCTCAAGGTTAAACATAAGTAAAATGAAACTTATATGTATAATTGAACACGTGACAGGCAATATGGAGTAACGATCCCGTGTAGACAGTTGGTGACATAAGAGTCGACAGAACTACAATGGGCATCCAACATACTAAATCTGCTATAACCTCAGCGCCGAAATTGCAAATTCTTCTGTTACAACTCGGCTAGAACACTGCCATGAATATCAGAGTATAACAAATCAAAACCACCGAACGGTTTGAGGAAACATAATCTTAAAAGACATATGAGTGTAAGAATCTCGAAGGGTATTGGGCCTCAACTGTAGCAAATACGACGAATAATCAGCATAACTAAATTTATGAATGCACATTTTAGGACAATTGGCTAACATTTTGGCATACATGTATATATTTGCATATGGGATAATTATAGAACTTGAAAACAGAGTGATTTAAAACGATCAAAATGGTGTACATGCAGCACAAATTAATGTTAAAATTACTTCCCAAATGATTGTAATCTTTTATTTTGAGAATAAAGATTGATGTTCTTATAAAGGTTTCAAATGCAGAAAGGCAATATATTGGTTAAATTATGATGTTTGATGCACTTTGAACAAAGTGAATTATATAACTGTCTGTATGCAGTATACGGTATGTTTCCCCGGTTTGTTTTTGAATGGTGATAGATCGGAGTTACCAAATGGCGAAGTCCAAAGTCTTGAGAATTTAAAATATATAGACGTCAGCAAATCTGTTAAATTTATCCACATGAACTATTTATTTCTATTTATTATTGGACATTTCACTGTCAACACTTCGTTCAAGTTCACCGCCTTTTCTTTTTCACAAGGTGTAAAAAGCATGGATTTAACGCCTGTTTCCCGTTTTTGGTTCAGGTACAATTAGCCACAGTGAGATTTTGATTTCATTGGTTGTAATTTTGTTTGACGTTTAGCTTTAGTCGAAAATAGCAAATCAACAAATCAAATTCTGCGAAGTGCGTTGTGCTATATCATGAAGCCAAATTTTGACTGAAGAAAAAATCTCGTTGATCTGAGTAAAGAAAGCACAAATATAGGCATTGCGCAAAAGAGCAACAGATGTCTTCCTAAAATTCTGCTATGCAAATGAAAAATATAAAACGTATAGATACTTCTATTTAAGTGTTCAATTTCACTTGACCCTGCAATGTTAGAAGTTTGTTTCAATAAATTACCATAATTATTTCCTTATATAGAAGCGTACCGTTGTTGATTTGTGATGAACCCACAATTGATATTCAAAATAGCGCGTCCCGTTGCAGTACAACGTTAATGGAAGCGCAATAACGCAGTACTGTTAACGCGAGTGTGGAATTTGAGTACATGTAAGATTTGGTGCTTGAGGACGGTTGATAATGGCAAAGCAAAAAAAAAACATTAAAAGTAGCATTCTGCTGAATATTTTATGACGATAAGATATTTGTTAAGTTTGTTAAATTTTTAGAGAATTTCATTTTACTAAAAATCAGTTTACTAATGCTGGTCATGAGGTTGCTGTTTCAGGCTGCTTGCCATTCTAACAAGGCTGGACGTCCGATATGTCATACACGAGAGAACCTCTCAGTGTCAGTCTTTAATTTAATGCATTTTATTATGGTTCTAATAAACTTTTCATTTTCCAATTGGGTTGGATACCGGCAAAGGAAAAAGAAATGTTCAAGCCAAAAACAAACATACTAAACTAACCATAACTAGACACTTAAATCTGCTGAACAAAATTAGTAAATGAGTCTATTTATATCATATGAAAAAAGGTACGGTTCCAAACACTTTAACATTAATTTTCAAACAACATTAATGATCGATGATTGTCCTGTAGGCACTGCAGTTTCAGTGGCTACAAATTAGGTACATCGTAAAGGAAAAGAAATTTTCCGAAACAAACATACTAAACCAACTATAGCTAGAATAATAAATCTGCTGAAGAATATTAATAAAATTAGAGTATTTTAAACATTTTATAGTCCTTTTAAACAGCTCGTCGTTCTTATTTGAATCATAAAGGAACTAATCCAAAAGGTAGAATTTCCAAATCTTATGCGTGTTTTCTCTTTAGTCCACTTGCATTTCTTGCAGCCGATGGTTTTAAAAATTACTTAGATGATATGCCACCTCTTCATTGTTCATGGTTCGTGGTTCATGATCTTTGACCCCAATAAAGTGCTGCTGGACGTCATACGTAGCAGATTAGCACACTTTGTAATGCCGCAGATCGCAGAAGAGCAGTTTGGCTTCGTTGCTGGCAAAGTGACCACTGATGCTATCCTTACCATACGCAACATCATTGAGAAAACGGTGAAAAGACAAGATCAACAACTGTGGCTGATGTTTGTCGATTACAGTCCTGTGGAAGACTCTCTTGGACTATGGTACCCCTAAACACCTAGTCTGGCTACTGGAAAGACTCTACTCAGAAGCTACTGGAGTTATTAGAGTTGACGATGGCAACACAGACCAGTTTCCATTTGAGAAAGGAGTTCAACAGGGCTGCATTGTGTCCCCCTTACTTTTCAATGCCTGTGGTGAAGCCATCTTGCGACAGGTTGAAGAGGCACTAGATGAAAGACCAGGTAGCATTGTTGGTGGGAGAGCAATATGGAACATCCGCTATGCTGATGACACCACACTGCTTGCACGTTCAAAAACAGAACTAGAAAAGCAAGCAGCAGAGCTAGAGAAATGCAGCCTCACCTTTGGTCTCCACATAAACTCAGCCAAAACTCATGTTATGGTTCATGGTAGCAAAGAACAGATCTTCCTCAGCGGGAATGCAATCAACCAAGTAGACCACTTTTAAATACCTTGGCTCAGTGGTAAGGATTGATGGGGACTCTACACCAGAGATTCGTATTAGACTGGCAGTTGCAAGAGATGCCACCAGCCAACTAATTGGACTATGGAAGGCAAAGGAGATCAGCCTGAAACTCAAGAAACAGCTGGTAAAATCTCTGGTGAGGAGCATAGCACTTTATGGTGCAGAAAGCTGGACTTTGAAGCAGAGTGATATGAAGAAGATTGAATCATTTGAGTTGTGGGTATGGAGAAGAATGCTCCAGGTTGACTGGAAAGACAGAAAGACAAATGCATGGATCCGCCAAATGGTAGGAGTAACAGAAGATGAAGGTTTACTTGCCCAGTTGAAGAAGAGGAAGCTGTCCGTGTATGGACATTGGAAGCGGCGATCAGACAGCCTAGTTCAGATGACTGTAGAAGGAGAGGTAGAAAGGAAAAGCCAGACCAGGACGCAGGAAACAGGATGGATTGACAACATCAAGAAATGGAAAGAGGGAGGAATGGTCGTGGCTAGAGCAAAGGCACACAAGAAAATGCCGACGGTTCTATGAGGACTATGGCAACACAGTAGCAGCAGCAGCAGCAGACCCCAATTATACATGTAGGACAAAGATATACGTCATATCATAAGTTGAAGAAACAATCTCATTTGCAGATGTCTGTCGACCAAGACAGACGAAATTGTTGCAGATAAAAATCTGCAATGAATTTGTCTAATGATGCATATGCTCCCTTTAATACCCACTCTTTTTGCTGATTCTAATCCCTAATCAAATCTTGTAATCTTTATTTTCCATAGAACTCTACATCAAAATGACATATATAACACAAAATAAGTTAAATGGAGGTGCAGACGAAAGGCCAATGAGACCTGTAAATTGCCTACCCCGATATATTTTACAAAACAAAACTACGATCATAAAAAAACCCATCTAACAAGACGATCTGACCACAACCATACGAGACTTATATCTATGAAGACACTATCCTGCTCGATGAGCAATTTAATTGAAAATATTTTAAGTCTAGGCAAATTTCTCATCATATCCTAATTGGGGGAGTATTAACATCATCTCACTCGGTTTGCTACAAGGCAGTGAATCTACATCATCTTGTACGGTAAAATAAGTCAATGACACAAGCTGTTTTGCAAAAGGCGATATACATGAAATGCTTTTTCCTTGTAATATTAGTTTTGAAAACAGTTGTGTACAATCACCAACAAAACTTTCTTCTATACATAGAAAATAAAATTAGAAATCGATTTAAATCACAGTTCGGATTTTATAAATTGAAATATATGGTAAACGACAGAGAGATAAAGGTTTGTCAAAATTAAACCCACATTCACGTCCAAAATGATCAAAATCAGGGCAAGTAATCTTGACTGAAGAACGCTTGCTACCGGTTCAATTAGGCTGCAATAACATTGATACAAGTTTAGTAATAATTAACAAGATCTCTAGAAGCTTCCTTTCATTTGTGTCATTTAATGTTTAAGTGGGTATGGGGAAAAGATAAGATGATCAGTTACCTTAGCTAACCACCAAATAAATTTGATTGAATTTGCACTTTTCTGACCTTTTGGGAACCTTTTATAGGATTTAGAACTATTGACGATATACAAGTACAAAGTAAAAATATGAATAGTTCCACAGTTGCAGAGCTACATGTGTTTTGTTGATCTACTAAAAATTGGATTTTGATGCATTGGTGAAAAAATGAGTTTTTATTAACAAGAGAGTCTGCTTCCTTACATCAAAATCTGATCAGTAGGTCAACAATGCTTGTCTTTGCAACCTCTTAATCTTAATCGATCTAGTCTAAATGAAGTATACGGTTTTTGTTATGATTTGTTTTATTTTGTTTTTATTTTTATTATAGACCAAGTTTAAAATCTTGGTCTATGAAGTTAGATATTCGAATATGCACCATTATGGTGTTCATGATTACTCTCCAGCTTGTCAGGAATGTTTTAGACACCATTATTGGAATAATAATGATTATGTTTCAGCTTACTATTGCATTACATTTTGATGGAATACATTAATGAAACGGAAGGAACTACATTGAAGATGACATATATTGCATGTAAGTATTCCGAGATAACAATTTGACTCATTTTAGGTTTCCTGAAGTTATCATTTTAGATCTATGCCCTAAATACAAACTGAAGTATGTTAAAACCTTCTTCCCTGTTCGATTTAAATGATAACCGAAATAAAGAGGTTGCATTCTTGTTTCAAATAAATCCTTTTGGGATTTTGGTAATAATAAAGCAAAGTCTTATAAGCATTACACAGAACTGAGAAACTATTTACAAGATAGTTTTAGAAATTGGAGAGGACTTTGACAAGGTTTCGCTTCTATGTAGGTAAAAAACTATAAAATGTTCTACTGACACTTTCGAAAAAAATGCTGACTTAAGTTAAATGCCTTTTGTAAGAGCATGCCCGTGGTAAGGATGATGTGAGCTGATTGCAATAATTAAAGGTGTATAATTTACTTTACGAATAGACCTTGACCTCTGAAATGCATTTTATGAGGTTTCACCTAGGAAAGAAAATATGCAAGCCTGGGGATGTGACTATTGTGTCAATACATAGAAAAAACAGAAAATATGTTTGCCGAATGATTTAAACTTTTTACTATATCTAAAAACACTATTCAGAATTTGGAAGTGCAATTTTGTTTTTACAATCAGAAAAGTGTGGGCTTTCGTTTGACAATAATAAGCTTTACTTCCAGTTGAGCCATTGAGAATGTCTTTGGGTCCTTCACCTTTAATCATGTGCGTTCAAGTAAAACATTTTACAGATTCATACAGAGTACCTTAATTCAAATCTGTTGTTAACTATCTCTTTATAAAAAAAGGTTTAGTTAACAATAGTTTACAGAATCTGAAATGACATAAGTATTGGTTTGGTCTTACTCAACAAGAGAGACCTGTCAATCAAAATATGTGGTAGTTTAATGTCTTAATACCAAAAATCAAAAGGAGCCAGTTTTTTTGTTTTTGTTTTGTTTTTTGTTTGCTTTTGCTTTAGCTAGTGTACACACAAAAACTTGTTACGGATTGCAAACTCTCAAGCGGTGATCATTTAATCTTATTGACTACAGTAAATTGTTAACCAAATCGTTTACAAAATGCTACTAAATGTATTGTTTTGCAATTACAAAACATTTAAACTATGTTGGTTTCTTATTCATGTAACTCCTCTCACTGAATGACCCCAATTTTCAACATGCTCTCTCACTGAATGACCCCTCATTTTCCGAAGAAAGCTCTCTCACTGGATGATCCTTGTTTTCATCAATACAATTTTCTCAAACGCTCTCTCCGAATGACCCCCATTTCCCAAAGAAAATGCTCTCACTGAATGACCCTTGTTTTCATATATAACTGAGTTTTACCATGTATTTCCCGATGATTTTGTCTCTATAGTATATGAGTGTTAACAACTGTGGATCATACCTAATAGGTTTTAATACCCCAAAGATAATTATTTCATGGTTTCTATAGTTGTTCAAACACCTCACTGGAAGATCTCAAATTTAGCGATAAATTTGAGCGCCTCACCTAATGACTCTCTTTTTCAATGAAACGAGATCCTCACCAAAAGACCCCCTATTTTTTACTGTCCTCATCGAAAGACCCCTATTTGAGAGCTCCTCACCCCTTTTTTCTTTATTTTGCTTGTCACCGAAAGACCCCCTGTTCTGAGGTCTGTGTCGCACACCCCGTCACTTTCAAATTCGAGTGCCCCTGGGATGAAAGACTGTTTTATTCTAAGCAGAAATAATTGCTGCCCGCGTAGCTAAAGCTTTAAATACTAAGCTATCGTTCTTCACGTGATAAAACACTTGCAACTTAATCTCACTGAATGTCCTCGTAAAATATGTTTCAAATTACGAATCCTTATGATGAATATTTGAAGGATTGAAAGTGCTGATAAATGGTTTAAATAGACTTCAGATGATTATGTTAAAAGGAAACATTTGACACTGGCACGACTTGTAAATAGGTTTATTATATTAAATATATACTCGATAAAAGGAAGGCATATATCCAATTGAAAGAGTACTTAGGTATGTTATTTTGTTTGCGATTTAACTGTCCAGATTGCTGTCAACTCCACTCGGAGAGAATGGACTGTTTGTTGAACATTCCACATTGGAAATCTCGGGCAGATTTGACTGCATGACATGAAGGGCATTAACAAATTTCTTAAAGAAACAAATCCATGAATTCGATAGAAGTTATTGTATTGGTACTCGTTCTTTTCTGATCAGATGAATTTTGTTTATAGATATTAAGTTTAAGACAAAAATTCAAGATTTCATCTCAAAAAATCAAGTAGCTAAAATGAAATGACGGGGCACCCAGTATAAGGTTTGAACCTGATATTCTATTACAGTGCTTCCACGGTCGCTTAAAGCATTTCGTATCCTAACGTACACAGTGTACCGTACGTTCTGGACTGGATTTTACTATGTTGGCCTTAACATTAAAACATAGCCAATTTGAATGTTTTTAGAAAATGTAGGCGCTCGTTTGGGGTAATTTGGTGTGTACTTCATTGCTCAGAGAATTGTGATGGCCTGCTTTTAGGTTACAGCAATACTCAACGTTTAATGTAAAAAACAATGCCCTTTAATATGGTGATGGTTTGATAGAAAAAAAAAATCGCATTTCGCAGTGAATTTGAAACAACAATGCGCAAGGACTCGGGGTGAGGACATAATGCCGTTGCTTGGGCCCACGACCTACTAACTCCACTAACCCTCAGATCACATGAGGTCTCTATATATATTACCATCATAGCTTTGTACGTGTCCATGTTTTTGTCAGTATATAATTAGAAGCTGCTTTCGCCAACGCATTTGTATTCCGGTTATCTAGAGTCGTTTCAGTCCAATGACGTAAGTTAAACATTTGCAATTTTCCAATTTGATTAACTGATTGAATAAGTCTGAGCATGAAATTACAAGGACATCCAGTGCACGCCACATAACGTCCATCTTGACCTGATACGAAATCTAGAGAGACCTCGATCCAGATGATAAATCCACGTGACATTTATTTGAACCAGAAGATGGTCTTCCTGTGTTGTCAATGCGTGTAAAGAAATAAAGAAGATTTTAAGCCTTGTGCTTTGTGAAGATGGTATAACGGAATTTATAAATGACATATGTGATGACTCACCCTGAAAAGGGGGACTTTGCGACAGAACACGTTTCAAGAAACCGGTGAAAATAGGCAGCAAAAAATAAAGAAAATAATAAGGATTTCCAGCAGATTTTCCGTAGTAAAATTTGATCACCTAATTTTAACATGTAAGGTGTCATTTTAAAGTTTAGACAATTCTGTTACATATGAAATGATAAAATCAAAATTGATATCATCTGCAAAGTCCCCCCTTTCGGGGTGAGCTGAAACTCGGAACATGATTAATTGCATTATGCTTACATGCAGAAATTATATTGCCACATAATAGTCAGAAAAATGAAGCTACGCGTACAATTGAAAGTAAGCATTCGATAACATAGATCAAAGCTAAATAATGTAAAAACAATATTCATTCTTGGGACAAGGTAGGGTGTATATGACACGAGCCTCTCTTTCTTTGAGTAGCTAGATATCATATTTCTGAATTATTCTGTATGCTTGTTATGTAGCTCTCCATATCAAAAATGTACAATCGATAATAAGGCCAGGTTTGGAAGCGAACCCTTGTTGTTAATGCTAGTTGTTTTATCTATGAAGTTGAACCACATTTTATTTTACAAGGTCTTGTCCTGTAGCATAGCTTTGTTTTCATGTGGCCTACATTTAACAATTGTCCAAGGCCAATTTATCAGTTTTATGGATTTCAGTTTTGTCTACTTAGCACTCTTTCCTCTTATGAGCGTTCTCGGGTTCAATTGATGAACAAAACGTTTCTGTCCGACATGCAGCTGCTTGTCTTGCAAAGTCAATCACGTAAAATTCAACGGCTCATCTATGTCCTTGATTGAAAGATAACGAACATATCTCCTTAATAAAATGGACACAAACATATGTGTTCAAGGAAACGTTTTCGAGGCAAGGCGCGTAAAATCACTCTTTATTTTGTGTGCGTCCATGCCAAAAGTCTTAATAATTCTACAAAAATTGCAAAGACAAAAGTTTATTATACTGCATGATATAATAAAAGTTCAGGATTAACTTGCTCTTCATGTTTTCGATTTTTGAGCATGTCGTTGTCTTGTCTTGTTTTTCTCGTGCTGTAATGTATGATATTGTTCCTAAGTTGTTGTTTTTTTCAAGGTGTAGACTATTTTACAGGCCTCTTTGGCCTCCCAGTCTACTCCTCCATAGTAGTGTTTTAATTATTTTATTGTTTTGCTGTGTTATCTGTATTTTGAATGGAAAATAAACTTGAACTTGAACTTGAACTTAACTTGAAAATTTTTGGGAAAATATTATTTTCTTCATATTCTAAATCTACTTTAGGCAAAGGGGCCATATTTTGCCTGCCAACAGGCATTCAGCACAAGACGTTAGCTACTGCGTCAATCTATTTACCGATGCGTACCTGAAGGTCAATTTCCGTCATTTCTACTGGGTGTCCCAATAAACATTGTGCATGGAAACGTCGCTGATTTCCTCAAAAGTTAGGCAAACCAGCAACCTCAAAATTATCCATTCTGAAACCCATAGTTTTGTTCATCATCGTTGAGAATTTCAAGAAAATCCATCGATGCAAACCAGAGATATTATAGATTTTGTCTGCTTGTATCATTTTCCTTCTGCACAACGGGATTCCTATGGTAAAGCATGTTCATAAAGAACATCGCATCGAAAGGGTCTTTATAACATTAACGGTTGAATATTGTATAGTGACAGTCACCGCACACGTTTCGCCAATATTCTTTAAAAGGTAATCATGAAGCCACTTTGAACATGCTTCTTTTTTCTTTTTCTATTTTTTTTTTTTTCGTTTTCTTATATATTATAAACATATGATTTTTTTTTCTATTCGAAAATGTACACAAAGACTGTAAAACTAGGTTTATTGGCAAAATTACTCAATGTTTCCTATATATTGCGTACATGCTACGGGAAAGCTGGTTTGTTTATCTTCTTTTGGAAACTGCAAACTTAATCTAACAAAGTAAAGTGTATTCTTTTCAAAAAATTGAACAAATAGTTGTCGTAGGTCTTATTTCAGATCAAAAGCAGTGAGTCCATCACTGGGTTAGTGTTAATGCAAGCAATTGCTCAAAAAAGGACAAACTCTAAGATATCTTTTAATCAAAATTCTTTGAATAGATCTGGCTGCTTGCATTGCTACCAAAATATTTTAAAATCACCAAAATAATGCTGTGTCTTAATATATATTAAACAATTAAAATATAAATTAATCACATGATATTTGTATTATTAGTGTTTTGATAGTCGATGTGTTGTTTCAGATTTTGGTTATTTTGGATCTGTTCAGTCATGTTAGTGTTCGGTTTTCACTTGTTCATTTTATTTTTACTGGTCATTAACCGCCTGCACATCCTCCAATCTTCCTCCATTGGCTGTTGATACACCTTTGACTCTAACAGCGATTTCGCATAGACCCTTTCATGTCCTCTAATCATGCTAATTACAGGTTTAACAGCAGGATTCCCATTGTGCAGGAAGAAAATGATACCAGCTGACAAAATCAACGATATCTCTGGTTTGCCTCGATGGATTTTTTGATATTTTCAGCGATGATGAATAAAACCATTGGCTTTAGAATGATATAATTTTTGAGTAGCTGATATGCCAAACTTCTGAGCAAATCATCGCCGTTTCTATGCGCAATGTTTATTGGGACACCCTGTATATAAGCATTTAAGTCCACGTTTTGTTCATCAGATTTGTGGGGTAATTTTGAGTTCTGACAAGGCCAGAGCACCAGTTGCAAACTGCAAACCAACAGACATACCAAAAGTAGCCTTTTACTTAATATTTTTATAAAACGATGATATTTAATGAAAAGATGTTCCTGTTAAAAAATTACAAGGTATTTTTAATGTTCTTACTGTTATACATCAATATCTAAAAACACCAAAAGCTTGTGGTTTCCAGTTAGAAGAATTGCAGACCCTTTCAAAATAATAGCTAATTGTCCATCTGAAGTATTTACTTTATTTAAGGGAAGATCTGCACCAAAAATTGTTTTTTTTATTGAAGATGGTATGAACTTCATATTTGGTGTCTAGGATACTTGGGTGGCCCAAAAAACAATTTTTTTAAAAACTCACCTAATTTGCATTATTTAATTAGCGGCCATCTTGGATTTTTGGTGTCGGATTTCAAAAGAGTAAATGTCCCGAACCGTAGATGCTAGAGACTTCATTCTTTTTTTTAAATGAAAGAGAAAAGGAAAGCTAAAAAAAGTATGGAGTTAGATTTTTTTCTTTTGAATTAGTTTTTTTTTAATAGCAAAAAAAAACCCAACTTTGGTCCAAAAATGTCATTTTTGGATCAAAATAAGTGCACCGTATGCATAAAAACGCACCGTATGCAAAAACGAACAAAAATTTAAAAAATCTAACTCCTTACTTTTTTTAAGTTTTCCTTCTCTCTTTCATTTAAAAAAAGAATGAAGTCTCTAGCATCTACGGTTGGGGACATTTACTCTTTTGAAATCCGAAACCAAAAATCCAAGATGGCCGCCAATTAAATATGCAAATTAGGTGATTTTTTTATAATATTTTTTTTGGTTACCCAAGTATCCTAGACACCAAATATGAAGTTCATACCATCTTCAATAAAAAAATATTTTGGTGCAGATCTTCCCTTAAGGTGCTGTCATGATTCCACAGTCAGCCGTCACATGTGCACCATTATTATTTCAGAGGGTGTCCGTTTAAAGAGTAGAGACACTGACGGAAGCTGGTGGATCTCCCTTCACGAAGAGATATACATTGTGGTTTTCGAGTTTGATAGACACAAATTTCCTAAGCTTAATACATCTAAGGCTAGTTTGCAAACGTAATGTGTCATGCCATTTACTCAGGAGTGAAATAAGGATGCTTCTTTTTACGATACACCTGTGCTTATAAATCCATGCTTCATATCAAAATCATCACTTAATTACTCCAGTTTCTGTCTTTTTACTTATGGCGCTGGAGCGTAATGGCACTTGAAAATCACGCGGTTCATTTTTTAACTTGTTCATTAAGGATGTTTGCTTATCAATGTTACAAGTACTTCCTTTATAAGTTACAATCGTAGGTAACTGTGAGTCACGACTTCGGTTGGAACTCTGCCCGCAAACCTGTCATCAAGGTAAGGGGACTACTTGTATTTGCAAAAGTCGGAGTTTCCATCTCTTTTTTCGAAGCAACTGGGGCAGCAGACTCCATTTATATAATATTGCTGTGGATGGATAACCAAATCCCCTTCACATCGAGTCTGTTACCTTTGAGAATGCTTGCATGTTTCATAATTCTTAATAATGTAATAATACAAAATAAGCACATGAAAGTAAATGCCTAAAGAGTGACTCAAGAATATTGCACGATTTCTAAAGTTAGCTCCATACCAAGCCAAATGTTGACCTACTGATAATTAATTTCAATGTTTTAAAGCAAATAAATAATCAAAATTCTAAAAATTAGTTTACATTTTCAAACAAGTACATGGATCCTGACATTTTTCTCGCTACAGGTCTTGATTTTCCAAGGATCAAATTCACTTGGTCCAGGTCAAAATTGAGTCCTGGACTACTTCTTTTGAGCATACTGACCTAAGAGTAGGAAGATAAAATACTGCTTTTAAAGGCAAGCTTGTTTCTCAAAAATACCGTATAGGCAACCAAATCGCTAAGACGTTGAAGTCATGCGCACGTGGTTATATGTTCAATTCAAAACATTGCATTTTAATCTTTTACTTGCTCTATTATTGTAATTTATTATATAAATCATTACTTTAAAATTTGAAGATATCTTATCTACCATAAAGCATGGGGTTTATTAGCAATATTGCCATAGCTCGAAGATAACTGTACAATCCTACAAGTCTGAAGTCATTCTCTCCATTAATGTTAGTGGATTAAAAACATCGATTTTAACCAATATTTGTACCCATTAAGTTTTCACTAGATTCTATCCATTCTTTATCAAAACCTCAAAAGAGGTGAAACAAGCACCAATATTTTCCACTGAAATTGAAAGCTAACTATTTTTATTTTCTCCAATATGCTTCTCTACACATGCGCACTAAATCCTACCCTAGACATGTTAGCCTGGTAAAGACATCCTCTGATTTGCGGGTTCCATTACTAAGGACTCCTTAGGGTGATGGTTCATCTACATTGCAAAGCTACTCTCAGACGGTTTTAAAATAGCTATCCTGCTAATTTGGCAAGACATTTTTATGAAACCGAATACTCACTCATTGACTATTTAACCTATATACTTAGCTACTGATTTGCTTATTTATATGGACTTTGGAAACATACATACATTGTTTGTTAAAGAAATTTGTCAACTGGTATCTAAGACAACTGGAAGTCTACTGCAATATTGCTTCTTATTTGAACATCTAACTTTCATTTGCAGCAATCAATGTGTGGATAATACTCGTTAATTCATCGAATATCTTCTAATGATTGTGAAGCTGTTAGAATAATAGTCGTCAAAATTGAATTGAATTATTTTTTTCACATTGGACAGTCTAACCTGCTGAATATCTAAAAGGAATACTATCGTGTCTGGTTTTGAATCATCTGTTATCAATGGAAACCCATATCAGAAGTATGGACACTTAACCAGTTGATCCTCCATGTGCTAATGACTACCGTGCATTTATAATGGGCAGTTTGCCAGTATATAGCATTTCCAATATTGTATCTTTGACGTTGTAGACCAAGCTTGGATGTTTTAAACAATTTCTATAGTGATATTTGCCATTTCAAGTAAGTTAAACAGTTAAATTATTATTTATTTGTTTTTTTCGTTTAAAGCATTTTGGTTCTGTCATCATTTAAATGTTTGTCCTTATAACATAACAAAGTTAATGGTTATCACTTTCCTCTCTGAAAACCAAAGCACTCATTTTGAACGTCATTAGTCAAAATTTAATATCTAAAAATGACTTTTATGAATCAAGATTCCAAATCAAGTAATTCATAAATGTTACGATGCAAAGCTTTATTCATAGAACAAAGTTGCAAAATTTGGCCCAATGAAAATTATAATTCTGTTTATTTATTCAGATCAATAATGTTTTAAAAAAATATGGTACCCTGTAGTATGATTTTGGTGTTTGCTGTTTTATTGCTTGCTTTTAATGTTGCATTTTTAAAGTAAAGCACTCCCATTTGTTTGCTGAAATTTCTACTGTTGCCTAGTACAACTAATAATGTAGATTTAAACTTAAAACGCTTTACAAGTTTAAGGTTAAACTTAAGTTAATGTGCTAGGATTTCCTTAATTCTTTCCGACATGTAGCAAGGGACTTCTACTTAAGTGACAATTGTACGCGTCTTAAATAACGTGGTATTTCCTTTATTCCTACAACATCAACACAAGCCAATAGTCTTATCAGGGGTAGATCGGAAATCTAACAGTACATATTGTATTTGATTATAACTTCAAGCATACGACAGAATGACATTTGCAATACTAGAATTGCTCAGGATGTTTTTACATATTTAGTGGATTGAATTTGACAATTTGTGTTGCTTTATTACAAACGGCTGTTTGAAGATAAGTTTAAGTGTTTTGAGAAATGTGGTTTCCTGGAGTGTGAATAAATAACAGAATATGGTGACATATTATTGGACATTTCTATCCTATTGAAACGTCAAATCTTTATATCCGATATAAATGCATATGAGATTGATTTAACTGAAGTGGGAATATTTTATTAATAAATAATCGGTGTCTTCAATGTATTGAATTGAAATGTGTTTTTGAAAGTATGCCTTGATCAAACAGTGTACAATTCTGCTCATGACGGCTGACTTCTTGAAACCTTTCAAAAATGATAATTAATTATAATGTCATGCACAACTTCCATGGATGGGTTTGTTATACCTAGGTCAAACAAATTCTAAATATTTTATGATAAACGCTATATGACGAATTTGCTATCACAACTTAACCTTGTTCAAACTTATCCAAAATGCGTTAAAAATTCTATAAAAATATTTTAACATCCATACACCAAAGGTCACAGAATTACTGGTTTCTTAACAACCTATGCCCTAAATGACATGATGTCTGTAAGATGCATAATGACATGCTTAATTTCCCTGGATGAGTTTGTTGTTACAACCATACCTAGTTCAAACTTATCCTAATGTTTTATGATATTCAAATATTCCCAGACCTAAAGTTGCAGAATACTGCTAAGGATAATAGTCTTCTTGTAACCTATCCCCTAAACGCTATAATGACATGCATAATTTCCATGGATGGGGTTTGTTATAGCAACCGGTTTGTAGATTCCGTCGAGTTTGTATGTTGTCGATGATATCAGTCTGGCAAAGATTTATTGAATCTACAAGATGCGTTATAGGACGGATTAAGTGGAGTTCCTTACAGTCAGCGAAGCTCGGGGAACGACTGAATGGGGCATCTGTGTTAATGAAAGTACGTTGTCGGATTCACCAAGGGATGATCTTCGCAGTGAAAAATTCTTTCAACCTTTTTGGTAATAACTATTAAAAATACAACATAATTTTAGGAAAAGACACAAATTTAATCCAAATACTAATTGTAGTCATAAAATGATAATTAAGTTATTCAAATCCTTTCTCAAAATCCTTTCAAAAATATATAATGTTTGATTATTTCCTATATAAACATAGTAAAATCTAAATTGATTTGATAAAATCTTAAAACTTTTATTTTTAAAATTTTATCCAGAAAAACATTCAAAAAGTCTATTCCGGTGGACAATTGTCCACCTTAGCCCGGCCAAAGGTAGACAATTATCTACCTTAATCACATGAATGAACTGTTTTCTGGAAAAAAGTTACGTGTTTATGATGTTATAAAAGCAATTTATATAGATTTGATAGTGTTTATAGCTTATATTTTCAAACCATTTGATATTTGTTTTATTCATGGCCTTGTGACCTTTTACTTACACCAAAGATCTTTGTAGCCTTACTGATCTGATGATGTCTAGAAGAGACATTCGGAGATACATCGGGGGATTTTCAAATTAGTATCCAAGGTGATATGTACACGACGGATGATTGAAGATAGATATCTGCAAAAATAGTTTCATACCTCCGATGTGAAGAATGATCATCCTCTTATTCCAATGATAGGAACTGTCGGCGCGGGCTGTCTAAAAACATAAATGGTGTTTTTTTTCTTTATGGTCTAAATCTGAATATGGGTAGATTCAAGTTAATTGTTATTACATTTAAAGCATTAGCTTTAGTTAATCTACCTATAAATATTTTTTCACAGAATGTAATGAAATAAAATATAATGTTACCTATTATCTATTATAGCATCTATTATCTATTATAGCATTTATTTTTTCTCAGATGCAAATGAATTATTTTGTCGCTTACAACTTGTTTTCAAGATTACACTTATGGCTACAGTTTCTATTAAATATTGAGGATTGAGTCTCACATGGCTGTATTTGGTTAACAACATGCCGAAAACCAAAAGATATCAAGAATTGATAATTCTTTCAAGATGAATGATGTTATTAGATCATTCATTTTAAACGAGCCATAACGTCTTTACGGTACTTTCAAAATGAAGGATCTATTATTTGGAACGAATCATTGGGTGTTGATGCAGATGCGGCTTTGTGACCCTCAACAATCGATTTAACTTGATGGTTGACAAGCAATTATGTATCATCTGACTATTACATTACATTAAATAAATAATAATAATACAATTGTTAATTTCCAATTCAATAGCAAATCTGTTGAAACGAGTATACAATTAAAGGCAGTTATAGTAGTTTAGTACTTGAAGTTGATTAAGACATCATATAAATTTGTGGAAATTAATAAATCCCCTCTAATAAAGTGGGATTGATGTAGGTGGTAAATAGATTTGTTTGTCTAGCCTACATTTTAGACCGTTGGATTATCTTAGAACTCATTACCCTCTTGTTGTGATATACTTTAAGAAACTACAATGACTGAGTACAAAATAACAGCCAAATCAAATCTCGTTTGACCAATGTACATCCTTCTTTCTCAAAATCCTTTCAAAAATATATAATGTTTGATTATTTCCTATATAAACATAGTAAAATCTAAATTGATTTGATAAAATCGTAAAACTTTTATTTTAAAAATTTTATCCAGAAAAACATTCAAAAAGTATATTCCGGTGGACAATTGTCCACCTTAGCCCGGCCAAAGGTAGACAATTATCTACCTTAATCACATGAATGAACTGTTTTCTGGAAAAAAGTTACGTGTTTATGATGTTATAAAAGCAATTTATATAGATTTGATAGTGTTTATAGCTTATATTTTCAAACCATTTGATATTTGTTTTATTCATGGCCTTGTG
>JXSR01S046535.1:57972-68448 GCA_000969725.1 Ophiothrix spiculata
TAAATATAGGTCTTCAGTGAATACCTTTGTGGCTCACCGGACTAAATGCCAGAGATTCCTTTTGAAAATAAAGGAATTTCTGAGAAAAAACGATTGTTAAGATTCAGGGTCTGAAAAAGAATGTTTTTCATTTTAAAGTTTGTCAAATTAGTTTGAGTTACTTTATATCAAACAACAGAATATCCAATGTGATGTTTCGAAGTTAATAATTTCTGCGCTAATCTTAGACCCAATACAATCATCCCGGTGTAACCAGGAGCCCGGATCTAATTGAACTGCACATGTACAAGTACCATATACCCAATTGAATGGTACCTAGGACGCTCAGTCACACGGACGCTGTAGTTCATTGCATCGGAACAATCATAAGCAAAAATACATATTTTTTGACGATTCGAAAACATTTCATGGAGGAATGGAATTTTAGCAGCATATAATTAAGACATGCTTAACAAAAGAAGTATTTTATTGTGTCATTCACGAGACCTTAGAGACTTAAATCTCAAAACCACGTATCATGAAACAAACAAAGTTTGAAATGAAAGTCAAAATGAAACTCAAATGGATGAAAGTTCAGTTTCCGATTTAGGAGAGTCAATGTTTGGTTTGTTGTTACATAGATAATAAACATGAGTGCGTAAGGGACAAGATAACACTTAAAGGTTTTTCAAATCACTGTCGCGAAGCTGAAGATCTTCAAAAATGATGTTTATCAACTTCCTCACTGATCTAGTGGGACATTAGGTTGTCTTGATCTAAATACCTGTCTTACGATTACGTAGAGACATTTAGCATGAGCAGATGTTACGTTATCTTTTGGTTGTAGATAATCTTAAATGTCATGAATTGGGTACGTTTTCCTTCTTGCTTAAAATAATGATTGCTTTATAATTTGTTGTTTTCTTTTTCTTAATAGCCGCATTTAACTTGATCTAAATTCTTTTTTCTTATTCGTATTATCAAGTTATTGGAAACCAGCAATTTAATCTCTGCATCTTCAAAACATTTTCTATAAATGTAGCAAACAACAGTGCATAAAGAATAACTAACGATTTGACATGAGTAACAATTTCCACCCGGAAGGCAAAGATCCCTGCGATCAATACCTTTTACATTCACTGATGCACTCGCTGAAGCATTATAAGACCCATTTTACCTTTCCTTGAACGCTACCTGCTAGCAAATTGCCAAGTTCCTTCCACCAGCTTTACTTTTAAGACAACGTCTTAAATTCAGTGCAATAGGCATGTCATTATATGTGCAGAGTTTCATGAATTTTGTATTTAAGTATTCTAAAGCATTGGAACATTAATTGATTCTTACTCCAAATATCCTCATTCTTAATGGTAAATTGGCATTTAATTTCCTCTGTCTTAATGGTATACTGTGCACGTACTCTGCCGTGCCCGAAGTCTTGTGATCATCCATTTAATCTGCTAACAATTAAATTTCCCAATATCCGTCCCTTTTGCAAGAAGAATTGTGTCATTATAGCTTGTAGTAATTATCCTAGAACTAATTCAATTTCCATGTCTTAATCTCTAATAAGTCTTTATAAATTTGTACAAAGTAGGTTAATACAAATTGGAGAGTGTAGTCAAAGAAGTTCCTATGTTACATTTTGGTCTTTGGTCAACATGATGATTTTTTTCAGATTTAGGTGCATCAGTAGTTTAAGCATTTTTGCGTAACAAATGACACACTCACTTAACCGGAAATGGTGTTCACGCTTAGTGAATATTTGATGACATTTCAAATGTGTGCAAAATATGTTAAGTTACATATCGAATTAATCTTTATGTTGCAAGGATACCAAATATGTAGGGAGTTTTTGTATTCAAGTATTCTAAAGCATTGGAACATCAATTGATTCTTACTCCAAATATCCTCATTCTTAATGGTAAATTGGCATTTAGTTTCCTCTCTCTGAATGGTATACTGTGCACGTACTATGTCGTGCCTGAAGTCTTGTGATCATCCATTTCATCTGCTAACAATTATATTTCCCAATATCCGTCCCTTTTGCATGAAGAATTGTGTCATTATAGCTTGTAGTAATATCCTAGAACTAATTTAATTTGCCTGTCATCTCTTAAATATCTTTATTAATTTGTACAAATTAGGCTAATTGGAGAGTGTATTCAAATAGGTTCCTATGTTCAGGAAAGTTGGGAGTAAACTACTCCTAACCTAACTTCCTGTTATGTTAAATTTTGGCCAACGTGAGGATTTTTTTTTTTTAGATTTAGGTGAATCCGTGGTTTAACCAAATTTTACGTAACAAATGACACACGTACTTAACCGGAAATGGTGTTCACGCTTAGTGAATATATGGTGAAATTTCAAGTGTCCTCCAAATATGTTAAGTTACATATCGAATTAACCGTTATATTGCAAGGATGCCAAATATGTAGTGGTATGGTTTACACATGGAAAAAATCTTATCTCTTTTTTCCATGGTTTACAAGATCCGATTTGCATGAATGATATGTCAAATTGTAAGTTATGAGCTGCACATTCAAAATATATACATTTATTAAATTAAACATCTTTATGTCTGATATCATGACACACTTTGATCATAGAGACTTAAAAGTTAATAACCTCAAAGCCACATATCATGTAACAAGCAAAGTTTGAAATAAAGGTCAAAATGAAACTCAAATTGATGAAAGTTCAGTTTCCGAGGTAGTAGAATCAATATTTGTTGTTACATAAATAATATACATGAGTACGTAAGGGACCAGATACCTTAACACTTAGGGTTTTTCAACCTGCTGTCGCGAAGCGTCTAAGGTCAAGATCTTTAAAATGATGTTATCAATTTCCTCACTGATCTAGTGGGACATTAGGTTGTCTTGATCTAAATACCTGTCTTACGATTACGTAGAGACATTAAGCATGTGCAGATGTTATGTTATCTTTTGGTTGTAGATAATCTTAAATTTCATGAATTTGGTACGTTTTTTCTTCTTTACTTAAATACAAATTCATGATTGCTTTACTATATTTTGTTTTCTTTTTCTTGGTAGCCTTTAACTTGATCTAAATTTTATCTCGGCATCTTCAAAACATTTTTATAAATTTAACAAACAACAATGCATAAATGCAATGATAACTGACATGAGTAACAATTTCCACCCGGACATAAGGCAAAGATCCCTGCGAGCAATACCTTTTACATTCACTGAAGCATTATGGACCAATTTCACCTTAGCTTGAACGCTACCTGCTAGCAAATTACCAAGTTCCTTCCAACAGCTTGACTTTTAAGATAACTTCTTAAATACAGTGCAATAGGCATGTCATTCAATGTGCAGTTTCATGAATTTTGTATTTAAGTATTCTAAAGCATTGGGACATTAATTGATTCTTACTCCAAATATCCTCATTCTTAATGGTAAATTGGCATTTAGTTTCCTCTGTCTTAATGGAAAACTGAAAACGTACTATGCCGTGCCTGAAGTCTTGTGATCCTCCATTTCATCTGTTAACAATTATATTTTCCCAATATCCGTCCCTTTATACGATTAAACATGATGTCTTTATTAACACTGCATCATTATTGCAAGAAGAATTGTGTCATTATAGCTTTTAGTAATATCCTAGAACTAATTTAATTTCCCTGTCTTAATAAGTCTTTATAAATTTGTAAAAAATAGGCTAATACAAATTGGAGAGTGAAGTCAAAGAGGTTCTTATGTTACAATTTGGTCAATATGGGGATTTTTTTTTTCAGATTTAGGTGCATCGATTGTTTAAGCATTTTTTACGTAACCAAATTAATGACACACTTACTTAACCGGAAATGGTGTTCACGCTTAGTTAATATTTGGTGACATTTCCAATGTGCTCCAAATATGTTAAGTAACATATCGAATTAATCGTTTTGTTGCAAGGATACCAAATATATAGGGAGTAAAGGTAAACAATCGATCAGGGGTCACGAGGGTCAAGTTTTCAACAATATTCGATTTGCATGAATGATATGTCAAATCGTTTGTTATGAGCTGCACATTCAAAATATGTACATTTATTGAATTAAACATCTTTACGTCTGATATCATGACACACTTTTTGAAATTTTGACTTAATTCTACAGCAAGAAGTTCCTATGTGTAAATTATTGATTTTTTGATTACAGAAAGCCAATAATAGATATAATTTGAGATTACCTTGAAAGTTTCAACACGATACCAACTTAACAAAATACAACATAATTCCAAAACTGGGGTCAAATCAAATTTGACCTAAAAATCACGTTTTTGACCCATTTTTGTTGTTGCCCCCTTACAAGAACATGAGAAAATTGATCACATTCGGAGTTCCATTTCACACCCAACAAGATTACCTGTCATATCTGACCAAAAGCAACATAAGTTTCCAGATATTTTCATCATAAATTGACCTTTACATAAAAAGGTGGTAACAATGCTTTTATTCCAAGTATATGAGCAACCGTGTGTTTATTCAAAACCAAAATAATATTATAGACGAACTACGTATCTGGAATTGGAAGTAAGCTGAAGTAGAATAATCCAACAAAGAAATGAAATATACAATAGAGAATTGACGAACAAAAAAACAGTAGAAATTAAACACACTAAAGTTATTATTTGACATTTGAAAAACGATATTAGTAGTTATTAGTATCAAGTAGAATAAGCAACATTTGAAAGATTTCAAAAATCCATACGCGTCAGCACCAAATAATGTGAAAAAGGACCTTTATCTACTGCGCAACAGAGAAAAGAAATAGTTTACTTCTCACAAAGTCTGGTATTCTGAGATAACCTGAAAAGGGGCTCCAATTAAAACCCCCATCTGTAAATCTGATCGCCTGTCATATAAAGGTAGTCATATTTCACTATTCCTTGTTTAAGATGACGTGACATGAATATGGTTGTACATAAACACTATCGCTGTATCACACAAGGGCTTGATAGATGCTTACTCCATCTGTACTTCCTCTCTTTATAATTGAGAACTTGGAGGTACCTGCACAATCCAATCACTTAATTCTATTTCAAGGGATATTCTAACCTTACAGTAATTAACCTTATGAACCAACATATGAGGGATCAGGTACTGTGGTGGGGCACTCGTTTACGTTTGTATGAAACGGTTTGTATATACGTTGAACACATTCGCTCAATTGATAGATATTCAATATAGATTTCCGCTTAGAAGAAGAGCGAATGTATCCATTGCATTGCCCGAATATTGCTTAGAATGGGTTTACACCATAACGACGAAAGGTATATGACTTGTTAATCAAATCAAGATTTGCTGACGAATAATAAAGACCTCCCCATGCTCACGACACCTCGACGACAAGGGAAGGATGGTAGCGATCTTGGCTGACGTAAAGGAACGACGGCTGACGACGGTCATGGAGGGTTGCGGTGGTCAATGAAATCTGAACGACACAGAGAAAAAAAATGGCCAAATATACATCCCTAACAACTCTTGGGCAAATTGAAAAACCACCGTAGGGTACACACTGTTGCAAAAATTTTGTATCGCATTGGCCTAACAAATATTTTGTAACTTCTGTCTGATTTTTAAAAGGTCAATAGAAAGGTGCAATAACAAATCAGTGTTCCAAAGCGCTTTGGGTCTTGCCTTCTTGATTAATTCGAGTTGTGTCCATGGTCCAAGTTGCACGCCTTCTACACACGACTCTGGCTGTCCTGTATCGCGGTCGTGACATTACTCTTCCAAGGCCAGTTGAGCACATGTCACAAAGGTTTCATTGCACCTGAAGTTACCAGACAGAGCAGCTTTCACCGCCAGACGTTTTAGGGACCTATAAAGCACGTCCCGGGACACGCAGATTTCTACATGCTCACATATACCCTCCCTGGGAGGAAATACTCCAGATGGAACCTAATTAAGCAGGTGTATAGCGATGAAAGAGACGTGGTATACAGCAGGATGTTGCAAATGTAGGCAAAACAAAATATCAATATCATGACACGGCTTACGTCATTTCTACAAACAAAACCGTTGGTTTAGTTGTCAGTATTTTAATTTTGAAAGAAAGAAAGCAAAATATGCACTTAAATATTATATATACGTGTGACTTATCTCTGAACAACACTAAACATATGAATTTTAATGTCCTAAAGTTTAATTGTTAAGGCAATCATGTCATATGAATTGATTCTTCTAAATAGTAAAATCTGGAGTTTTACTAACATTCTTTAGCTTTTGATCTTTCGGTATAGAGGTCTTGATCACAAGTGACATTCACTGCTATTTTTCCCGTTTTATTGTACCTGGCGGTTAGGTAGTCTCTTTCACAGGAATGTTTGATTTAGAGAGCAGTGGATTGTATAAGTGATTTAACAATTAGCCCCGTTGTCTGATTTGAGGGTCTCCCTTATTCTATTTGAGAGGTAATTTGTCGGTGTTTTTTTTCCAGTCTTTTAGTGTTCTTAGTCCCGAGCAACCTGCTTGTTTCTATCACGTAAGATGGTAAAGTGTTATCAAACCTTTTACATTAGACTTCGTATACCACCTCACTACTATATATCAAAAGTATATTTTTCTTATCTCTGAGACGTACCAAGCGAGAATAGAGAGTATATCCTGGAAACGAATATTCAATATTGAACTTAATTTTGACTTTTGGACTAAACATACCTTTCGATGTGGCGCGTCATATAAATACTCTCTTCCGAATCAACGCACTGGCACGTAATTTGAGTAAGTTTAGATACAAGTCGATTTCAGCCAGGACTCCTTAGACGTGTTAGGTACAATTCGAAACAAGATGACTCTTATATGAAATCTGTGTAATGGATGGATTCCAGAAGCGGACTTGTTCTACACAGATTGATATATCCCCTGTGGTACTTATATGGGTTATATCAAATTATCTGTTGATAAATGAATTACTGGCAGACAATTTCCTATTAGAATTAACTAACCATTTATAATTTGGATATTGAGTGCATTGATTGGCAGTTACCGCCAATATACAATAGCCTTTTAAACGTTGAAAAGACTGTGTTTATCAATCAATCAATCAAACAATCAATCAATAAATCAATCAGTCAATCAATGATACACTGTACTTGCATGTCATGCATACCCCATGAAGGAGTTTATTCGTACAGGGGACCAACGGCTTTACGTGACTTCCGAACCACGGAGCAAGTAGAGTAAAGTTTCTTGCCCAAGGGAACAAGGAGACGAAAACCGCCCGGCCCGGGGCTCGAACTAACAACCTCTGTATTACGAGACCCGGCCACGCTGGTGACGAAGACTACACGAGCAAATTGTGACGCTCTTTGTTGCACCCTTCATTACTCTTAGAATTTACGTCTCTGCTGGTACATATCAATATACTAGTACCTGCTACCATGGCTACTTTGTTCCCGCGCGGCCAAGAATTGTTGTATTGGCCTCCCATGTTTACTGAAGGACCCGTAGCATTAAAAACTGAGGATGGTTTACATATCGGTGGATTTTTTTCTAAAATGACACCGTTAACAATTTTGCCTTTACGTTAAAATTGATCACCGAAAAGTGTTTTTTAATAATAATAATAATAATAATTCTTTATTTTATTCACGGTAAAAACTTGTTCAATATACATGTAAAAGGTTACAATAATTGGTCTTCCACAAGACCGTGATTAACAAATAAGATAATAAAACAATTAAATATACATTGATAAATATAGACGATGGTAAATAATATATATAAAATATAACAGGATGATTAAAACAGTTTTCATATTTACAAAAACATGCAACATACTAAAAACGAAAAATATAAAAAAATGATAAAACAAGTATCTATATTTACAAAACTTGAAGTGGAATAAAACTGCAAATTAAAATAGCCGATAAAACAATGATTGAAAATATTGTAAGTTACAAAGGATGATGTCAACCCATCAATTTAGGATTAGCTTTATTTCTGTAACTCACTAACTAAAATTCAAATCATATGAAATAGTACACATTTCTAGAAACAGAATTTCGTGCTGAAAATGATGGCGATGTTGAATTTTGACAAAACCGTACGATTTTGGCCCTAGAGCCAAATATGCATTTTTGTCGCCAAAAATTACTGGAAAGCCCAACCAAAATTTGTTTTGGTGAAAGTTGGAACTAAACTACTTTTTAGAATCTACAAACCAATGGTCAGGTTAGATTTTCTCAAAATTTTGATTCAATCATATTTTTGAAATATTGGCAAAGATATGTCAAACATAGCCATTCTTGCCATTTTTGTGGCATAAAAGATTGATGGAATGTTCATTATCGGTTAATAAAGTATTAGTTCTGTGCAGATTTTATTAAAATAAAATGTGTCATAGCATAATGATGCGCGTGACTTCAATTTAATGTACTCTTTAAACTTGTTATAAATGGTTCTCCCTATATCATGATTATGAAGTTGACGCCACAATTTGACATTTATGTTTGAAAATGAATGAAAGTGTCAATGATGGAAGGATATGTCAAATCCTCCGATGAGATGAATCATCACATCATCATTAACATGTAACATAAATTTACGAGGAAATGATTGCCACGCGAAGATATTGTACAGAATTTGAAGCGTCAAGATCTGCATCATGGCCGGTAGGTCCAATTTTTCCAGCCATTTGTATTCATAAAGAACGATCTTTCTTGTGCACTATTGCTAAAGTTAGTTCTGTTGTTCAATTTTGGCATCTAAACTCGGTATTATCATGTAGTTTATCTCGGACTATAAGGGACTCTTCTTTCGAAACACGGAATGGGTTTCAAAAGAATAGTCCCTTAGTTCAGAAGCATACATTTAATTTGATATTCCAAGAATTGAAATTTACTTTTCCCTCTTTTCATCTTATATCTAACAATAATCAAGAAATTATTTTAAAGATATGTATTCTCTTTTGCTATGGCATCCAATTCAACTAAATTTTCTGTATCATATGTTAAACATGAACTATGTTTAGAACTTAGAAAGGGTCATACATTAACATGCATACGATACTTGACCGGAACGTAAATAAAATATATATGTTCAAATTAAATCATCTCCTAATAATCAACAATTGACAAAGAGTTTCCTTTTCAATTTAACCTAAACTGTCCATGCTTCCGGGTAATAAATGGCACGTTGTTTACACATTGTCAATCCTTTATATTTTGCAGAGAGACATTTGGATTGTTCAATCCCACGCAAAACTGATGGCCAGTATTTGAAAGTCAGGCTCACTGACATTGATAACTTTAAGTGGGTTAGGGTTCGCTTTCTGACGCTGATAGTTGCTAAATCGAGTGAAGAGTGACATTGAGGCTCTCCACACGAAAGCGTCAAATGTAGATTTCCGAAGTGAAGATTGTGTTCACACGGTCGCGCATCAATCTGACTTTACTCCAGGTACGCGTATTGACACGCTGGGGTGTGCGTGTGCGTGGAAATAATGCAACTACGCGTATATACACGCAAAATCACTTACGCTCGTGTGATCGTTTGCTGAAGTCCAGTTTAATCTAGATGTGCAAAGTTCAGATTGATTTGTCCGTGTAGAGAGCCCCACTTTCCTGCTACTATAATAGTCGCAAGATCAATTTTTGTGAAGCCCGGTTGTTTTTGATGCAATCGATGCAACCGACTTGTCGCGCGACAATTGTTACTATATATGTGCCTGGATTATGCTATGATTTGAAAAATAGCAAGTATCTTATTGGTCTTTGGTCTAGGATAATTAAACACTATAAACGTCTGGAGAGATAACCTCTCTGACAGGTATCCCACACAATATCTCAGGTAAACGATCTCTTAGTCTCAAAAAATAATTCTATGTTGGAAGTCAAGTAAACTACTAATCAAAGAGATTGCTCGATTTTGTAAAGAACAGAATACGGATCGCAGATTGCTTGATTTTATGATACACATCCTCATGCGTTTGTATAAATATTCTGTCAACATTCTGAAAAAGACATTCCCTTTAGTAACATTTTTTTAAACAAAAGACACATGTTGGTGAGCAACCTCTTGGTCTTTCTCCTTTCAGTACTTAGTTACAATCCTCATGAGTGGTCCATATGGAAGTTCTTCACCCTGCCTTCAATTTATTTTAGTGTAGATCTCTATGATCATTATAACTACAATACAGGAAATTAATATTGCTAACAACCACAGTGAAGGGCAGTTACTGGCTCAACTCCTAACAGTTTATCTGATCATGATCAACAAGGCTGACAAGTGACAAGTGATGTGTACCTTAGTCTGACTAGATGTACTCGTTAGAGCGCTTGTATATTTTACTTTTGTAATTAGTTGACGCCCGAGCGGACTTCTCCTTCAAATGAAATTGTCTAAGTATAGCCAGTGGTACAGTCCAAACTGGCGAATTACAAATACTTGAACACGTAATGTCCACATCAGGATGTTCCTTTACACGGAGTATGCATGTTAGTCCCTGGCATTTGAAATACGCAGTTGTTGATCGATGAAAGATTT
>JXSR01S046540.1:2292-14818 GCA_000969725.1 Ophiothrix spiculata
TCGTAAAATAAGCTAGTTATACTGCTTTGTATGGTATCATTGTAAACGTCTGACACTAATGCAGAGATAAAGTGGAGAAATAAAGCCGAAACTTAAATCGCGGCGGAGTAATCTGATGAAATGCGAATCGGTGCAAAACACCGAATTCTTCGTCAGATAGCACTGAGTTTCTGACATACCCGTAGAAATTCCGAATTTGCAAAAAAGTTAACTTGTCGATGTCTACTTTTTGCAAGATCATGTTGTAGACAAGGTTCGTAGCTTTAAAATGATACCACTCACGACACCGTAAGTATTGCAATAACGAAGATACAGACGTTTTTGTGAGCCAAATTTAACGTGTGTTTCTATAGGAAAATTAATTGTATAGTGCCCCCTTAAATCGGGGAACTTGCATTAATCGACGTTTAATGTGGTAATATTATTTTCGCTTCTTCGTGGAGTCGCCATTTTGACAGGTTACTACAATCACGATTGCGCATGTCTGACAAGTATGATAGCACTGTTATATAGGAAGAAGCGGGCCTACGTCATACGCAGCTGTCACGCAGCACAGTGGTCTAAAAATAGCTCGCGTTGCACTTCGTGCACGGTGAAAACTATCAATACTTCAGCCAGGCATCCTTTCATTTTCTTTCTTTTTTAGCTAGAATGAAATCTGTGAAATGATGAGGTGTTAGTCATCTTGTTGTGGTTTGAATTCTACACATAGCAAGGTCCCGGATGTAAGCAAGACGCCCGGATGTCCGCGCTAGCCTAGTATAACCGTGAACATCACCATCTGTTGACGAACATTCAACAGATGCAAAAAAACAGATTGCGATGTTTGTAACAAAACATAGAGAAATCGGCGATCTTCCTGCAAGAGACATATTGCATGTTTGATAAAGTTTGCGACTATTTTTGGAAGTAGATTTTGATATTTGATAATTTTTAAGGTCATTTAGCAACTTATAGCCGCCAGTGAATTGGAATATTTTGGTGATCATTGGTAGGCCTAATGATAATGACTCCTCTAAAAAATACCAATAGGTCAAATTATGCACTGTTTTTCTGGTTTCGGGTAGGCAAATTTGGGACCCGATACTCGAAAGAACCGGGACTCACTTGCAGGCTTTGTCAAACACCAAAACTTTTCTAAGAGATATTCAATTTTCTTACAAAAAGACTGTACAGATGGATATGTATTTTGAGAGGAAGGCATTATATATTTTAGACACCACAATGAAACTTACCTGATATGTTTATTAGAGACCCATCTCTAACATATGTGCCCAGTCATATAACATGTATATGTTAAGCACAATTTGGTGCAGAATGTGTGACATCACTTTCCGGGGGGTCAAACTTGCTAATAAAATCTGTGTTTTTGAAGAGCTGTATCTCATTTAGGTTAGTTCAAATATGTGACTTGCTCCCACGAAAGCCGGACAAAGTCGCCAGAACACTTAAGGAGATATAGCCCAATAAACTTGTCACAAATCAATAGAAAGGCATTTTCAACCTAAATGTCACTTTTTGACAGACAAAACATTGAGCAATCCTGAAGTGTGATAAATCATTGGAAAGCTTATAATTTTGCCATTTTAAATTTGGTAAAAATGAAAAATGGTTTTGTCCAACTTTGTCCGGGTTTCGAAAGAGCAGGTCACATATGATTAATTCTGTACATGTAGATAACAGATAGGTTGGCTACCATTAATCAAAATTTGGACAATAAAATTATTTTTCATTTTTGACTTACGACCCCCCAAAGACAGGTCCGGATGAAATTTGGGCCCATGTTTGGACCCTTATAACTTTTAATTGAAGCAAGTTATATTTTTGCTGATTAAATATCTGAAAAGAGCAGCAAAAAATAAGCTCGGTTCGCAGTGCACTCGCTGCGCTCTATGTAGAATTTTTTTTTTGCTGTCCTGCTGGCATCTCTGTAAAGATGACAAAATTAGCTAGAAAATGACATTTGAACCACCTCTCTAGGACCTAGACTAGGTTAAGTAATTACAAAGTTATATCAAAAAGAAGATTTTGTTGAATTCCCAATGTGTCCACCAAGATAGCTGCTAACCTATTTCCCATAGTCATAGAGATCAATGCAAAATAAACTATTTTAGCTTCTGAGGGTGTCTCTTTCATGATCTCTAATTGAGTGTACAGTGTGTCCCAGAATGAAGTTATCAAGATTTCAACGCCACACAATTCAAGAACCAAATATTGACAATCATGCCCAATGTCTTGACTTACTGTGGTGCAAAAATGAAGAAAATCCATGCATTAGTTTTCTAGAAATGAGCATTTGAAGCTCCATTGAGGTTTGGACACTTTTCCCAGTTTGGGAAAGTTGTATATTAAAATTCCACAGAGATTTGCAGCATAACCATGCAAAGAAGAACGTCATCTTTACAGACAGTCGTGATAATATTTGTCCAATTATAAGTGTCTTTTGTTTTCAAGATTATAATTAACCTAAATCTGGTTCTTTTTCATATGTAAAATCATTTAACATATTTTATTAGATAATCGTTTAGGAAAACCATTCAGTGGGCCATTTGAAAATACGCTAAAGGGCTGTTTAACTGGTAGCAGTGGTTGTAGGAAGAAGGTCATTCAAAGCAAATATAACACCTCATTGGTCAATGTAGAAAAGAGTATCATGATTGACCAATACCTGGAAAGTGCAGATATCATTGAAACAATGGAAAGATTTATTTAACATTTCCAGGAGCCAGCTATTCCCATTGCATAAGTAGCTCATCTTAAAAATGTAAGATAAGAAGCTTATGGTATCAGATATGAAAGAAGGAATTGAAAAAAAGAAGCGTGTGGATGCCAAGGTAGAAGCCGACTAATAACATTCTGCTGAACCTTTATTAAGACTCCAAGGCATCATCAAGGAGAGGCAACATGCGAAACAAAACAGAAATGTTGGGTAAAGATGATATCCAAGCTTATATACTTCCGCTACAAATTGCCGCTGGATTTTAACAACCTCTCCAAACTGGGAAAAGTGTCCAAACCCCTCTGGAGCTTCAAACGCTCACTTCTAGATAATTAGTGCATGGATTTTCTTTATTTTTGCACCAAAGCAAGAAAAGACATTAAGCATAATAGTCAGCAACTTTCAGTGTCTGGGGTATTTTAGTTTTAGAGTTATGAGGCATTGAAATCTTGATAACTTCATTCTGGGACACACTGTATGTTGTTAATCAGTTGCTTACTAACACAACCATGATTCAAGTGACAGAATTTAAAGAGATAATTTGAATTAAAACATTTTCTCCATAGACTTGCACACAAAATTTTATCTTTGACATAGTGCACACTTTTTGAAACGAAGGGTGCCATCATTTGACCTATGTACATTTTGTATGAATCCCCCTGAATACAATGTAAATTGCAATGAAATCAGTGATGCTTGCCCCACTGCAGTGTGCTTTTTCATTTTATGATTTTTACGATGCCCACACAGTGTGGGCTCTATTAGTAATTATTATTGTCTTAAAAGTGGGAGCGTGACAGCAGTTCATCACTCTTTGACTTGTCTGATTTTCCTTTCTTGTTAACGTCGTAATGAAATTGAAGCCTTAGGATAGAAATATGCACATCTTTGACATTGTTTGAGTTTTCTCATTCACCTGAACCTATATATTCAAATGGCCTTTTAGTTACAAATTCCTGTGGCAATTTTGATTTAAATTAGCCTTCCAAGTGCATCGAACAGGCATGAGAATTTTCAGATAATTATCTGATTTCAGATATTTTGACATCCAAAAGCATCCAAATTCAGATAATTTGGGGACTTGATTTAACCTTTTTAGTGGTTTTTTGGTTAAATTTTACTAAATTCAGATATTTTAATGAAAAATTATTCTCATGCCTGATCGAATACGATAGAAATTGCAATTGTATGGGCTAGGAGTGAATAGCTTGTCTGTTCTGTATGGTGTAGTTTCCTATGCACTTTGGTGTGCTAGGGTAGGGTTAAAATGACAATCCAAATAAAAAAAAAAATGCTGACTTTGTTTTTCTTTCAGGCACATACTAAAGTAGCTGTTCTGGGAGCTTCTGGTGGCATTGGTCAACCCTTGTCACTCTTATTAAAGAACAATGCAGCCATTAGTCAGTTAGCTCTGTATGATATTGCCAACACACCGGGGGTAGCAGCAGATTTGAGTCATATCAACACAAAGGCATCCGTAGAAGGCTTTATGGGTCCTGATTCCTTAGGAGAATGTTTAGAAGGAAGTCAGATGGTTCTCATCCCTGCTGGTGTTCCAAGGAAACCAGGTACAAAACTATAGCAACATCAATATCGTAACAATTTTCATTATGTGTTCAGATTCCCATGCGTTTGACGCCACAGAAAAAGGAAAAAGGCTGCGGTGCTGAATTTGGTTTCTTAAAAATAAATTGGTCTATATGACTACTGCAAGCAACAGGCGTAATGCTTCAGGGTCTGCCAAGTCTGTCGCGGGGTCATGTATCACCATCAATTTTGATAAGTAGGCCTACTGTTACTATTAAAATTTAGCACTGCAGCTTTTCTCCTCTCATCTGAACTTGCAATGTTTGTCATTATTCAGCAGATCTTTGATATGCTTCCAAACGTTCCAGTTGAAGTAAATTATCATAAAAAATATGAAAAATTTGTATTATGTTTTGTAGACCATTAAAAACATAGGGCTATTCATCTTTTTAAAAAACGTGATTATCTCATTGTCACCTTTTGACTTCTGGAGACCAAGTGGAAGTTCAATGATCTTGCCTGGGCCGCAGTGGCCATTGAACAACTGCACGGAGTGCTTAACCTGAGGTGATGATGAATTACAAATAATCAGGGAGGTATGTAGTGCACAGTAAATCTGCATTTATTTTTTCCATTCTTGTTTTAAGGAATGACAAGGGATGATCTATTCAACACTAACGCTGGTATTGTCAGGGATTTGTGCAAAGCTGCTGCTACTTACTGCCCCAAAGCTATGATTGGAATTATTACAAATCCTGTAAGTACCACTTTTATATGTGACATAAGATGAAACTTTTCAGAGGTCTAAGTGCATGCCTTTAGGCTTAACTAGCAGATCTCTTCTGCTAAGTGCATTGTCTTGGAAGTAGAAGTCGTTAGATCTACATGTATTAGCCTATTGCACAGATTGGCCATTTTGGGGAGAGCCTTGACCTGGCTTGCGAGATAAATGGGAACTTACATAATATAACGATTAACAGTTTGATTCCGTCTGTCAAAAACCACTGACCTTGCATGAAGATTTTATTCGTTAACACATACTTCCGAGTCTTGTAGGTGCGCACAAAATAGCCTTGAAAATGTAGGCTTGCGTCGGACACCTCTGCGTATTTGCTGCAGACACGCGTATATGAATTAAATCTACAACAACAATAATTGAATTGACTGTCAAATTGAGGCACTCTTTGCAAATGGCAAACCATGCAATATCCTAATAGCAGTGACTGTTATATATTGTTCTTGAAATGAAAATGGGCATCCTTGATGATTAGTCTTTCACAACATTCCTGAATGGTGTGATACTCTTTTATGTGCCTTTTGTATCATACTAAAAGACTATGCGTCGATCATTCTCAAGTGATGGACTCTAATATTAAATTAAAGTATTTTTCCAATAGACGTCAATGCAAAATAGTCATTCAGCTTAGAAACTCTTAACTCTGTCATAGAAGATCATTACAAACTTGGTATATAGATACACACACACACAAAAAAAAAAGAGTGCTACATTTATTTAAAGGTTATACGCAAAGGTTTGGTATAGTTGGCACCAAAGTATAGAATTATGTTGTATCAACCCAATTAAAAACAAAAACAACCACTTTTCATCACAGCAACAACAAAATAAACTAAAACAAATAATACTATATGCACCACCAATTACACATAAAGGTTACACAGGGTTGTGCATTCACTGGAAGTCTCTATACAAACCTATGGTCATTTGATGATATTATTTGTTTATTTTTCGTATTTTTGACTAGAAACAATATTTAATTTACCGTATTCATTCCAATAACCGCCCATGCTCCAATAAGCGCCCACCAAAGTTTCTTGGGTGAAACTTGGTACCAATAAGTTGCACTCAGAGAGTTCTTACCATGCATTTGAGGTGATAAACTCCAACAAAATATATCTTTATGTTCATTTTTTTGATGTTTTGTGGTATTAAGGGCAATTTCTTGCTTTGAAAATGGTTGTGTATACTTAGAATTTATCCTATCAGTTTCAAAAATAGCCGCCCATGCCAAATGACTTTGTTAAGGGCCCAGGGCGGTTATTGGAATGAATACGGTAATAATTATTTTTGAAAGTTTACTTTAAGCATCATTTGAGATTCACACATTATTTTATACCATCATGTGGAATATAATTTAATTAATATCACTCATAAATCAGGTAAGTGAAAATTATCAACACTCGAAAATAGTGCTGAATACTAATATACTTCTATGCATTGCATAGGTTGTTGGTAACTCTCTTATACGTCATAATTGAGTGATTCCAGTGTACTGAAGCTTGTGTTGTGTATTCTCCAAATGCTTTTATTTTTATTATGGAAGCCAAAACTGCAGGAATTGTTGTGTATTCATTTTATATGTGTGTTAACTGATATATTACTGATCAGTGTTCACTTCTTTGCATGTAACCTTTAAAGTTAGTGTCGTCAACACATCAGTTTGTGCTCTGTAACTCTCCAAATAAAAATTAAATCCGTATGAAAGTACGCATTTCTAGAAGTGGAGTGACATGTGCAACACAATGGTGATGTTGATTTTTGACAAAAAGTCTTTTGTCGCCAAAAAATTATTCAAAAATAACAAACTTTGGTATGTCAGCACAGGGCTGGAAATTTACACTCATAACAATCTTCTATAATTTTTTTCACACAAAGAAATAGAAGAGAGCCTAAAAACTGGTGATTGCACTCAATGAAACTATTTTGAATGTACAGATTTATCAATTACTTATATTTTATATCACAATTCAATCTTATTCCGATATTTAGGTGAACTCTACCATACCAATAGCCTCTGAGGTGTTTAAGAAAGCTGGTGTATACGATCCTAATCGCATCTTTGGTGTAACCACACTGGATGTAGTCAGGTCAAACACATTTGTTGCCGAAGCCAAGGGTGTGGATGTATATGATGTTAACGTCCCTGTCATCGGAGGACACGCTGGTGCTACAATCATGCCACTTCTGTCACAAGTAAGTATTACCAATGTATCAACAACCACACTGTGGATACAGGTAACTGTGAATTCTTCCATCTTGAAGTATGGAAGTGAATTACTTAAAATGCATTTGGATAGGAGCTTGTATATTAATTACACTATGTTACTTGTATGTCATTGCATCGGATAGCGCTATTACCAAAAATTCACACAAAATCAGGGTTAGAATTTTAATATTAAAAAAGGGAAAAATAATTTTTTTACTTTTGAAAAAGGGAAAAATCATTTTTCAACTTCTTGAAAAACTAATGTGCACAAATTGCTCTGTGGTTCAGAAGTCATGTAAAGCCGTTGGTCCCCTGTACGAATAGACTCCTGAATGGGGTATGCATGTCATGCAAGTACTGTGTATCATTGATTGATTGATTGAATAAAACTAACGTGCAACGGAGTGTTAAGACAATTAAATATAAATTAATGGTCTAATCAAGGTTAAGTTTTTCTTGGTCTAATCAAGTTTAAGTTTTTCTATCTTTCTTTTTTCTATTTTAACCATTTAGACAGAACCAAAAGTAAGCTTCACACAAGAGGAGTCTCAAAAACTAACTGAAAGAATTCAGAATGCCGGAACAGAAGTTGTCAATGCCAAGGCCGGAGCAGTGAGTATTACCTCGATTTGACACTTAAAGGCATTAGCCATGATCCACTTGGGTATGAAAACTTGTGAAAACATATTTGAATCACGGAAACACTTTTAATAGAATCAAAACAAAGAAGCAAAAGCATTTATCTAAAAAGACAATTTCGAGCCAAATCCAAATCTTTCGGTTCTGTTAAAAAGTGTTTCTATTTTCCTAGAGTTCGAGATTCCAAACGCACTACTGTTGATTTTAAAGTGAACATTATTTAGGAAAGTTAAACATACTTCTAAAATGAAATATATTGTTAGTAACAAAGAAGTTTTGAAATTCTAAGAATTTAGTAATTTATTTCTAGAAACACTTATCACCCAATTTTTACTTCTCCAGAGAGGTACAAATTCAAAGCACAAATAACCTATAAATGTTCAAGTTCAACAAGAATGATTATGGTTATTAGTAAGTAGTTAGAGATACTTTCTAAAAATGCAATAAAATCAGTACGTTGAGGAAAGTTGAACTTTACTTTGGTGATCATAGCTTGTGCCTTTTAGCCTGCGATCACAAGTACAATGTATACGCATTGGTATATATGCTATGCGCTATACACTCCCGGCAAAGCACTCATTTGTTTAGTGATGAGTATAATCACCGTCAATTTCAAATATGAGTGCCTCTCCCGGGAGCGTATAGTGAATACTGTATACCGTATACTTCTATGTGATCGCAGCTTTAATGTATTACATGAATTACTAGTTGTTGCGTTGCAGAGCATATAATTTTTTTTGAAAACGATGGGTTGATACATGTCCCCTTATTGAAAATGTAGTTTTGTTTTGAGGTAGCTCTTATGGCTGATTACCACGTGTCAGGAAATTGGTATAAAGTGAATATTTTTTTTGGAATGACAATCAAAAATCTCCAAATAAAGAAACCCTTCAATGGTTACATTTGACAAGTTTTATAATATTTGGCTAATTTTTTTCTCTGTTTTTAGAAAATTCCCAAATAAATCTTTTTAGGGAATTTTCATGTCAAGATTGAATGTGCTATGACTTTCAAACTTTAGGAGGAGAAATTTCATCAAAACAAAATTTATGATAATCTGTGATCAGTTTGCAGCTCCTGTAAACAAAAACAAATAAAAACAAACAAACAAAAATGAAATGAAACAAAACCAAAAAAAAAAAAAATGATCAAATAAAAGAAAATTATAGTATTTTGTCAAAGATTTGATCAAATTTGTGAAATTGGGCACTGTGTCAAAATTTTTAATCACAAAAAAGAACATTTATAGCTAAAAAATGCTTTGGAAAAAATCAAAATCAAAATTTAGAATACAGACTTTTGTCATAATTCCATACAATTAGCTAGTTCAAATGTTCTGTCCATGCATAACAATGCATTTTGTAATCCGTAGTATAAATATTTTGTTAACCCATTACTTATTCTATTCACTTGATTCAATAAGTATAGATAATCCCCACTTGATAAAAAAAAAAAAAATACTGGGGATTTATAGTGCGCTATGCCTCCCAGATTTGTAATTCCACTCGGCCTCTGCACACTTTACAGGTGTTCGCTGACCACTGTGGCCCAAGTAAGCTCCATTCCACACCAAGCATCATTTCAGGTTCTGCGACAACCTCTAGGGGCGCTGAACCTTGATCAGCCCACATACGTACAATCGCTGCCCGGATCAGCTCCCCGAGTTTCGTACGGGTTTCCACGAGACAATTAGCAGTTAGTTCCTTGTCCAAGGGAATTTCAAGCACACTCAACTTGTTGGCACCAGCGGGGCTCGAACTCTGGACCTTCTGCACCGCAAGCGAGCGCCTAACCAATTGAGCTAACTTGACTGCTTAATTGCAATCCGTAACAATCCTTTTGTGTTTACACAAGAAAAAGCACAACTAAGACGCCTAGAGATTTTTGCTTTCATCAAAGACAAAAGCCTATCCTATACTTTGATTGACAGCCTCTTTTGTGCGGTAAAATTAATTTGATACTTCTTTTGTCATTTACAATTTAGTTTACAAAATCATTTGTCCTTTAATAAGATAACTTACGACAAACTTGAACAGGCTAAATCTGTAAAATTTTGAGCACATTTTGTGCAGGACAGTCGTTAAAGCTTCCTCAATCAAAGAAACTGGAAATTGATTACAAATTGCTGCGAGGGGTGTTCAATAAGTTTGTGGCCCGAGCTAGAAAAAAGTAAATATCTTGAAAGTTTCAAGTAAATAGCTGAGTTTCAAATAAATGAAGCTGCTTTTGTTTATATTTTACAGGAACTTAAATATTGCCAGTTGTGGATTTCTATGGTTGATTTTTAACTTGAAAACTGAGGAAGTAACAAAACTTAAATGACATGCATTAACTTTAAAATCTCTTTCTTATGCGCTATTCTTGACAAAGAAAAGGTGTCAACAATTGAGAAAGAATTCTTCCTATGATGGCATTATTGGCATATAAATAATTACGCTGCAGATTGCAGAACAGTCAGGAAGGAGATGGATGCGAAAGATCTTTGAATCATGATTATTTTTTATCGATTTTTAATGGTTAATTCTAAACTTCAGGAACTTCTAACAGGCAGCTTTTTAGTTTCTATAAAATCAAAACAAAAGCAGTTATAATTTACTGGCATGTTGAACTACATATGTTAATAAACATGCATAGCTCATATCCTACTGCAGGCCATGAACTTATTGAGCACTCCTCCTGCATATGCATGTTCACATTATAAATCATTGTTTATTACCTTGAATCATTCTGTTACTATTTAATCAATTTATTTTCAATTTTATTACATCTTATAGGGATCAGCAACATTATCAATGGCTTATGCTGCTGCTAAATTTGCAAATTCGGTAAGTTTAAAACATTTCTAGCCAGCCATGTGTCTGTTACATACATATACATTGAAAGTAAATTGAAGAGTTCCCAAGACCCTACTTTTTGCCTGGCGTGCCAGTAACCTAGCCTCCAAAGTTTGTGCTGCGCGCTTCACACCCCTGTCAAAAAATAAAGTGATTCGATCTCCCCTTCAGCTTGATCTAATTTGTTTGTTTTGCTCCAGTTTGGATGGTCTATTTATATTTTAATTTTCTGAATTGGTATCTATTTGTTGTAGCTGTTGGAAGCCATGAACGGCAAGGAGGGAGTTATAGAATGTGCATTCGTCAAATCAGATATCACAAAGTCACCATATTTTGCTACACCAATTCTCTTAGGGGTAAGTAGGTGTAATAGAGTGCAGATATCTTACTCAAGTACTCTCTAATGTTTGGTAAGGTTACCACGGACGTGGTCTATTAGCCGTTAGCTGAAGCGAAAATGAAGTACAAGAATTATTGTGCACAAAGTCCCATACTTGAATCTAGTAGCAAACTTATCATAAATATAAAAAGTAATGAGATTTTAAACATTGAAACAGAAATATTGCTCTGAAAAGTTACCACTTTCTAAACTCAGTAAAAGCAGTCGTTGCACATTTTTTGGATGGCACACATTCGAGACTGCATTATGTAATTATTGACCCAAGATACTACCATCTTAGGAAGCCCATCTTGTACACCCAGATGTGAGTTGTTCAGGGTTTTATGTACCTGCTACATTTGCATCAAAGGTCACCTACAAATATGGTATTAAAGTAGGGCTGACAGGAAGCTACGGAGTAAATTATGTAGGAAAGGTTTCATGGAATTGGAGTGCGTATGTAGTAAACAGATATTGAATACTTATTAATCTAAAAATATTACCATTAAATACTAATTTTTTCGAGAGTTTATATGTGTGGCGGCACATCGAAAGATACATCACTGTGGCAAATTCAATTTTGAGATACGGTCGGCTGAAGTTGAAAAATGTTGAAAAGGGCTGCGAGGTTGATTTTCAGATCTATATAGTAAAGTGCTTCTTCTTTAAACAACCTAGTTTGTTTAGTATGAATTTTTTTAGAATTTATGGCCATTTTTAGCAACTTTTCTACATATTTGGACATTTGACTGGAAATATAATCTGTAATACTTATCCGCTAAAAGTTTTTTGAAATCTTACATCAATTTGACTGGAAATATAATCTGTAATACTTATCCGCTAAAAGTTTTTTGAAATCTTACATCAAAGCGCCAGCTGCCATGGAGTTTTGAAGTGGTTCTTAAAATTTCAATGATCCAACAGCATAACATCCAATGTTTAGGCTTCATTGTACATCCTGAATTTCGATCATTTTTTTTACTCGGAAGTTGTGATTGCTAGAGTAATAACCTTGGTCGTTAATTTTGTTGCTCTGAAAACTTGAATCGACCCAAATTTGGTACTATATTAAAGAGAAAAAAAAACAAGTTGTCCACCGAATAACTCAATTTTGACTTATGGACCAAAGATGTACCTTTCTATGTGGCGCGACATATATGTTATTTTAAGTGTACTTTATGCTTTATGTCATGACCAAATTTTAGGGTTATTTTCTACACTGGCTAGGTAAAATTGTGCTGTTTCTGCGATAAGTCTAATTTAATTAATTATCTCAAAGCTCACCTAGATTTGAAAACCTAATGCGGAATGCATTGCTTTTTTCAAATTTTTTTCTAACTATACCAGGCGTTAGCACTTGTCATTTTTGCCATTCATTTTCCATCCATTGATATTTACTTGTATATAAAACAGTATGTTTGTT
>JXSR01S046545.1:3099-16333 GCA_000969725.1 Ophiothrix spiculata
TCATAAAAAGCATTCGAGGTCCAACTTTTATTTTTTTTAAATTTAGTTAGGTTGTTTGTAAATATAGTGGTCCAAGAACAAGAACTGACCTAACCATCATCTTCTACATCAAAATCCACATCTAGAAATGTATACTTTTATATGGAGAGACTTATTGGTTGCTGAGTTACAAAGCATACAATATTTCAGAAAATGAGGGGTTAACTGTGCCCTTAATAGTTTTGAATTTCCATGTTGAATTCAGGGGTTAGTATGCTGTAGCTATGTGCAGTTTTAATAATGAATAGCGAATATGTATGCTGAAACAATAATATGGACGTTTCCCCATTATGCAGGGTTTGTTTAATTTTTTTAATATAATTTCGTTTCTTTAACTTAACTTAAAGAATATTACGCGGTGTTTGTTTTTGTAGAGAGCATAGTGCAGTAGCACAGATATTCCTAAATGTATGTATGTAGACCTATATAATGTTATCTAATTTTACGTCATTTTTATTTACCCGTTCCACTGGATTTATGTTGGATTTACCTTAAAAATGGATTTATTGCTGTATGTTTAGGTTTTCTTTTAGATTTTTTTATGTTCGTTTCCCTACTATTCAATATACATTCAGGCCTACTTTGGATATTTGTTAATCATGCTAGCTATGCTGGCTAGCTATACAAACTATTTCAACTTACCCATTTCATCTGTTACAGTGATGGCTACAAAGCATCAATGATATCTTTTAATCAATTCCGATAAATCTTGCGGTACATGAAAAGGCTGTCCCAATTAGTAAAGAAATCCAATAGCTTCCAATGGTATTATTTTATTCCACATGATGAGTTAATAAATCCAGTTGTAACCTTTTAAAACAGACTGCTCCATATCTACTCTGTGTCAATATGCAATAATAAATATAGTCCAATTACATAATACATTGTTGAGGACTGGTTTAGCCTAACATTTCTTCTCATCTGGACAGAATAGTGACAATTATTAAATGAATCAAGTATTGACAGTATCATTTGATCACCAATTCTGATCTTCCTCAAGATTTACTTGTTATGCAAATTTGTATTTAGCAATTTAAAAAGCTACATAAATATGTTTACGTCTACACTTGTTCGGTCTACAGATGGGTGTTAAATCGGATAATCACCTCGTATTCACACCATTCTTGGGGGAAATTGCTTCGGGCTTCGCCCTCAGCAATTCTTCCCCAAGACTGATGTGAATACTCGGTATTATCCTTTATCATAATTACCGCAAAATGGTCATATTTCAAGGTAGTTATGCTGCATCTGAGGCTCATGAAAAAATACATACAAATTAAGATACCACTTAGGCTCATTTTATATTTGTTCATTTTGTCATCGGCTCACTTTCAAAATTCCTGATCAATCAACCTTGCACCTATCCAGAGAGCGTTACATGACTACTGTTTTTGTCGCCAATCTGTACTTTGCTACGGCTCATATGTCTCCCATTTAACGCTTCGCAGTAAAACTAATTAAGAAAGCTTATGAAAAAACACATAGTCCTATGAATGTTGACGTATTGGTGCATGCTTTTATGAAAGAAATGTGAGAATTTGAAACAACACGATAAGACGTTGGCAAATGGGACAGGAAACTGTTACTTCTTGAATAATATAAGATGGAGTATCAAAGTTTTTGGGTAAGTGGATTGGTTAATTGATCGAAAGTATTGATTACAAGTTTCTTACAAGCGCTCAGTAAAACCACATCAGATAGATTAGTATTCTGACTTTCTAAAAAAGCACATTTAAAAAAAAAAAAAAAATCGTGTCAAGTATTCTTAGTATATACATTAAAAACTCATTTTTTTTATAGAGGTGAATTTGAGAATGAAAGTTTTTAATGAATTGCCCCTTTATACGAGACCATTGAATCAATGTTAATGCCCCTAGAGGTACTTGGCTGATTTGCAGATTGCAGTGTGTGCCCATGTATTGTGTAAGAGGATGGGATTGGAGCTCGCTTGTTGGTGATCTTTATAACATTGCATTTCTTTGCGTTGAAGCTCATTAACCATTTTGATTTCAAATAAGGCCGCGTGAGTAAAACTTTGTGTTTTTCGTCTGGGTTTTGAAAAAGTGAGGAAGAGGGGGTTCTTATTTTTGCTAAACAACTCTAAGTTTACCTAGTTTAGCGTCATTTTGACCTTATTTTTGGGCCGATTTTGGAATTGAAGCGTGTTGACCGAACCGTTTGTATAAGAACGGGAATTGTTGCTTACCTCGATGACACTTTGCTTTGATTGTTGAATATTATTTGAATATTAATAACTTAAATGCGTTTTATGATGCCAGTATAATCTTTTTGAGCTCCAAAAATTGATTTTCCCGCCATTTTGCACCTCACGCGGATGCCAATTTTGATTTAGCACTTAGTAGCCTATAGTATATTGTAGCATATAGCCTATTGTATACTTAGATATACTTATTTGACAGATTGAAACAAGAAATTCAAACATTTGCAAATTAATGCCACATAGATGCAAGAACAAGTTTTTTATAGTTTACCTTTTATATTTACAATTAAAACCTGGACGATTGGCAGCCATTTTGAATCATGGAAATGTAAGATTCAAGCAGTAAAATACATTGTAGAGCTGTTTACGATACATCAATGTATAATATCTTTTTGCTGTAGATTAACAGTGCTTTCATCTAGTAACAGTTGCTTTTTTTTGTGTGTAAAAAATACAGAAATGAATGCAAATATAATAATACTAGTATGCTCACAGAATATATACTACATAATTGCAAATTTGCATATTTGTTGACAGAATATATTGCCATATTTGCCAAGGGTTTTGGGAAATATTTTGCGTATTATTTCTGACACCTTCAGAAGATGCATGGTGGTTCTAAACGTTTCTAAATGTTTTAAATATTTGAACCTTTCCATGCAATTTTGTTGGACAAGGAGGCCATCGCAATGAAGCGACAAAATTGCATTAAAACAAAATGCTTCATCTGTTACCTTGTGCTTACATTTTCAGCCAGATAATCCGTTCACATTTATCCCGCCTACTAAATCTATTTCATTGTTTGAATATTTCAAGCATTGATGCCAGCTCAGATCTGTTTATTTCAAAGCCTGTCTAGTCTATTGGTATTCTACAATATCCATACATTAAACAGTCTGATGACAAATATGTGAACTTGACATTTTTAAGAGTAATACACTTACATGGTAACGCCATAACAAAATTAAACAGTCGTATATTTTCAAAAGATATATTTAATACAATGAAGTGCCATAAATAAAACGAGTTGGGGTTACTGCAGTTTGTATATATATGTCTGTTAGGGTATGTGTGTGGTATTTTGATTTCCTGGGTAAACCGACAGATTACAGTAATGCATTATATATTTCATTTTTTCTCTTATCTTTTAAAATATTTCTTAATAATTGTCCTAAGCATTTAAATATTTGTTGGTAAAACGAGCCGAGATTCTATTTAACCCAAACATATGTGTGGTGTTTTGATTTCCTGGGCAAACCGCTAGATCACAGCGATGTATTTCTCTTTCCTTTTTTCTCTTATATCTTATATTTCTTAATTATTTTCTCGTTTTCAAAATGTTTGTTGGTAACACGAGCCAAGAGATTCTATTTAACCAAAACATAAAATTGCTCTTTAGAATCTTCAAGTATTTTAGACGTAACCGCCAAATGACTTTATTTAGGCATGCTAAATTTCTGAAAATACTAAACAGTTACTAAACAACAATTATGTATTGGGTTAGATGGACATTAGAAATTAAAATGAGTTAATCAACTATATACTTTATTTTGGGTCATCGTTATCTGTCACCTGATTCTACAAACTACAACAATTCTTTCAACTTTAAAAACAATAAAAAAGAATGTTATGCCTTTATTGCGGTACTATCATTTCTTATTTAAATTTGACCTTGCCGTGACCTTGCGGATTTTATTGGATGTAATTGTCAATATTTCTTCACGTTTTAATGCTTACAATTCATATCCTTTTGCTGTATTGCAAGCTTTAAAGAGAAAATTTCCAATCAGGATTTCTGTGTATAGATTGTTTCTGACAAGAACGACTTTTTCGTTTCCGGACTACTGACTATTGCTGCTGTAAGTCAATTTCCGATATATAATCAATGTAATCTTTTGATGCTTCATTGACATTGTTAGATATGAATTGAGTCTAAAAATCAAACTTTCTGCATAAAGGTGAATGTTTGCTTTACATTTTATCTTCATATTATGTTTATGCTTATTGGATATTTATTACATAGACATTCTTCAAATGTACTTACTAATAAAGCCGTCCTTTTCAACGACACATAAACCTAAGATTCATAAAAGATTATCAATTGTCTGAGGAAAGCAATAATGTGAAACTGAAATTAACAAATTTTGTTCTACTCATAATTAGTAGTTACATGTACATAAAACTACTCAATCTCTAAAAATCTTACATAAAATTGTGGACAATTTATAAACATGATAAAATCACAGGTTGAAAATAAAAGCACATGTGCTTTGTATCGATGAAAAAAGCTTTTTTTTTCTCAAAAGTGAAGTTATTTTTCATTTCAAATCTATTTTGATTTCCATGTGAGAGAATACCTTAATTGACCATGGGTTTTAAAACAATCAATACAATTTTGGTCCAAAACTACATTTTACATCTTATAAGAAATATATTACTGCATGCTTTTGTAATTCACACGTTATTATTATTATTATTGGTGTTTTATTCAAAAAGCAAATCGTGGCCCTTAGGCCAAATTACATGCTAATTTACAATATAAAAATATTACAAATTTACTATACAATTCACATCAAAATATTGCACACAAAAAATATATTACTTAAATATCAAAATACACATTAAGAGACACAAAAAGGTTTAAAAAACCCAATGAAATTGCACAATAAGATCATCATAAAAGAAAAGATACAGAACCAGCTGTATCAAGTATGGGCATCGGAGATTTAAAAAAAAAATAATTTGTTTAAAATTTTAATAAAATAGGGAATAGGACTATCTTCAAAGCGCTTTATCGTAACCCGAATTTGAGAAATATTGGCACTATTACGAAGGGAGCGACCATGACTCTCTAGTCTGGAAGGAGGGAGAAGAGATTTTGTCCGCTCATTATTAGGGAGCTCTTCAGCAAACCTATGACAATGGTTCTCCCTCCTTTCAGACAGAGAGTCAAGCTGGCAACTACCCAAAGAATCAACATAAGACTCATATGCATTGCCAAGAATGATGTGACATGCCCTTCTTTGGATGGATTCGATGTCACTGTATTGTTTGCAAGTAATGCTTGAATGCCACACAACGTCAGCGTACTCGAGGATCGGTCTAACATAGCCACCGTACACAACCCGAAGTTCTTCAGCGCTAAAGCCAATGCGTTTTAGAGTCCTTAACATAAACAACCTTTTACTGGCTTTTTTCAGCATATTGTCAACCTGCGTGCTCCATTTAAGGTTGTTTTCAAGGTAAATACCCAGAACCTTGGCTTCATTAACATAAGAAAGTATCTCAAGACCGATCCTCAAGTCGCTGGGCTGGAGGGGATTTTTACCAAAATATATATGGAGATCTTGACACTTGGAGGGATTCAACTTGAGCATATTATCCTTCGACCATTAGGTAAATTCGTCAAGATCAGCCTGCAGAGAGCTAGAAGAATAACGTGCACAAGTAGAATTAACTGCAAATGTCAAGTCATTCACATATTTCAAACACATGGAAGAAGAATTTTCAGCAGCCTCGTTTATGATTAAATTTAACTCTAAGTCAAATTGCTTGACGTGAGAATCCAAATTGAACAAGAACCGAAAAAGAAAGCTAGTTCCCCAAAAGAGTTCTGTTTTATACATGTTCTAGATACAGCATATATGTAATATACATTTCCGAGCTCAGATTCGTATTTGTTTTGTACAATTGAACTGTCATTCTTAGTGGAATGTCATACAATGTTTGATAATAAATTTATGATTTTCATTTTTAGATATTATACTTGGTACAGTATTTGATATTCATTGTCGAATCAAATTTGCAATTATTTTTCACGACACACTTTTAATATTGTTTGAAAGTTTCCTGAGGGAAACAACTCATCTAGTGGAAGATGTATATAACCTGATTTTGTCATCATGTTTTCAAAATAAGACACAAACCATACAATACTGAATCTTTGTAATTTTTGCAATTGGGTGATTCAGGTTTTATCAGTTGTCAATGCTATACATTTTGAATCACTTAAAACACATATTAGAAGAGATGTTTCTGAAACATAACTATAGACATTTCAAGCAACACATACAAAACGTGTTGCAATTCATAAAAAGCCAATTTTGTGGATTAAATTCATCTTTGTTGTTTAAAGGGATAATTTTAAAATTATAACCAGTATCTTTGTTTTCAACAATCTCACAACTTTAATGAACATAATATATTTATTTTTTCCTGAGGTTTACGTCATACACTGAAGTTAAAACCGAGTACATACCACGGAATTAAGATAAAAACACGACTTAATTATAAAAAACTGCTTTTCATTAATGACGGATAGGTACAATTGTCTCTTATATCAACAAATATATATCTTACCTTTAAAAGCAATATTACACGGAGAATGTCACACAACAAACTGTGTGTCTACATTGTATTACACTCATATGTCTCTCGTTTTACGCATCGGAGCCAACTTAATTAAGAAGAACGCACACGCTTATAAGGTTCTTTTAAAATAAAATGATGTGTATCTATTGAGGATATTTGAGAATTTAGAAAAACATAAAAGGCGCAGACAAATGTATCAGGAAACAGCATTTTGTTCTTGGGCAAAATAAGTAATATCGTAAAGTACACCTAGCAAGTAGTTCGTTTAACTTGATTAAATGTATTGATTGACTAACTACTAGTCTCTCAAGACTATTTATCTTTTATTGGGTCTAGTTTACGTTAATTAATACTGCAGCTAATAGATTGACGCAAAAGAGTTCTTGGTAGAGTAACTAGATTTTCATCAAGTTATCATCTGGTAAATCTACAAAAGAGTAGACAACAATATTTTAAATGTATACAATTTCCTTAATTCGAAATTCAACTGTGTAGTTGATAAAACTTGGCAATAAAAACTAAATTAAAACTCAATATTAAGAGCTATCCAGGATGGGTAGTTATATGATGATAACTCAATTTTTAATGTTTGTCACTTAAACCCTTTACCAGAAAAATTGTTCATCTAATCAGTTCGTACAAGCAGGCAAAAAAGCAAATTGTTCATTATTGGTAACTGTATGCAGATCATTCTGTCATGATATAGAAATGCATAAAAAGACTAAAGTGATCAAATGCGTGGGACATTTGTGATAAATGCTTATAGTAAAACTATTTATATCTGTCCAGACAATTGCTGAATTGGAACGCTGCAAAAATGTACAATAGAATTAGGACACTAATTTTCAAGATAGTCAGCCAAATTTCTATAAAAAATCTTGAAGTTATTGATTGAAACGTGAATTTGATAATATAAAGTGTAACTTTCTTAATTGTGATATGAAGTGTAAGCTAATAAACCCAAATGGTACCCATCTTCGTTCGCGTTGTGCTATTTATTCTCTTGCTCAAATATTTATTGCGTACAATGTAACATTTGTTCAAAGGATAGCAGATCTGTGCCTGAAGAAAAAAGAATTTATACCAATTTTACAACAAAATGGTGACACATTGGTACAGCAATGTTGTAAAGTGCCTTTAATGTTTCTATATGTCGGTAATCTTTTCTTTTGATATATTTCAAGTCATCATCCTGAAGTTTTGAAAATATTGCTCTTCTTTTTCAATAAAAGAAAATCTTTAGGGATATAATAGAATAGGATATTAAACACTTCAACTGGAGTATGTTCAGCATGATGCTTATCAAATATGCTTCTACCAAAATGTATTCATCTTATAACACAAACTGACAACACTAAAAATGACATCATATACCTCCTGTATTGAGTACTCTTCACATACTTAGAGCGAGTTATATATGGAACATCAAATGCAAAGAACCGAAATCAGAAACACAATGAGTTGCGGATGTGTACAAACCTGATCCCTACTTTCTTCAATTTGTTTTCCACTCCAGAAAGGGAGAAAGGTAACTTTAGGCAAATCTTATTTTTCAATTTGTTTGTTGGTTATATTTGGTGACGATAGTGCATCTAGTTTAAAGCTACATAGATTATGCGGATAGTAAATGGATGTTCAATACCTCGATTATAATGATCCATTTTCATATTTGTTTTTATAAGATTTCAAATACTAAAAACATAATTATATGATATAAATGTATGATATGTGTATTTATGTGTATTTAATTCGGCGTCGACCGGCCTTAAATTTCTCGGCCGAAAGAACTTGTGATGTAATGGTTATCATGGTATTCGCTTAGTCAAGCGACCCAGGTTCGAATCCCGGTGAGTTCACCTTTGATATTAATTAATGAAATAAATCTAAGTCTCAGGCGTTTCAAAGCTTGGATATAATTATTTAATGCAGTTTGTTCAATCCTTAAAGCACATCTTTGTGACTTTATTGAAATAACTGCTCAAGAAAACAAAATTGTAGATTTAATTGTTAACTGACTGTCTAAGATATTCAATTGGAAGAAAGGTTTCAGTAAGAACATGATTAGATCTTTGATAATTTTTAGAGACTGAAATGATTTGCACTACGTATATTAAATCTGATGAATTAAAACTAGACAAATGTTTAAATAACGACATGATTTGATCTCTGATAGTACTTTGGAAAAGAAAGATAACGGTGAAATACTAAAAGTATTTTGTTTAGAAGCTATTGAACAATAGGCTGAACAGCATGATTTCTCATGGTATTTGTCTACATCTTTTTATCTTTTCTCTATTGAAATAAATGCAAACTTGGACGTGCGTTTATAATGAAAATGCGTAGGCCTAGGCCTATCATTATAGAGATAATGGCATCGGATGTCCCGAGGAACATATTCGGAACTTGCAACAGCTCACCTTGATTTCCTTAGACATTTGAAATTTCTGTCAGAACTTTAAACTCACAATACATGACAAGTCAAACTACCAAAATCGCAAATGGCATCACCGAATGTTTTTAATGCGCTGTAAGTTACAACTGGAATCTGAGATACAATGGTATTGTACAAATGCGAGATCTGTACCTGTGTACATTGGGAACTTTATGACTTACGGCAACTTGTCATGTTGTCGTGACGCTTTGTTTAAAATATTGAATTTGAGATGAAGTAAGAATGGATAAAACAGAAGTAATGGTATTAAGAAACTAACTTGAACGGAATAATGCATATTCAGATAACCTTTTTAGTAAAACGATGTCATTATTACAGGTCTGCATCTATTGGTAGAATTGTGCCGTTCTTTAAAACGAAATAAATAAGATTGCCATTGAATGAAAAGAGTTTGCCAAAAATACACAATTCTGCATCGTTTGCTTTTATTTAAAGGTGCATATAATCGCTATTTGATTTAAAATGTTGCTGAATTCTGAAAATTACTGCAAAAAGCAAAATTATGTTCAGTCTTCATACATTTATGAATAATGTCCTCCTTTTAAATGCATTTTCACGATACGTTACCATAACACAAATGCTAATGGAAATATAAAATACAAACTCGTGTACAATAATAGGGAATTAAGGACATTAAAATTGCCATAGTTTACCCATTGCATTACTTGGAAACAGTTGTTTTACATATTGTTGGTTATAAATTATTTTCAGTAACTTTTTTGTTTGTCATCCATAAGAAGCGTAGAGGGCCTTGACTCTCATGCGGATATTCCATTCTTGATTGGAGAGTTCTGACGGCTATTCCAGCTCAAGTATCAAGGACAGCACGAAGTCATTCCTGTACATTGGTGGTTTTATTTAACTTGTTGTTCATCGATAAGTTACTCCAGCCGAGAAGTCCTCGATAGAGTTTATATCTGAAGATCTTACCAAAAATTGCAAGCGTCTAACAACGTGATCTTTCATAAACAAGCTTGTATTAAGAACATTTGCAATTTATTGCTTGATTTAAATTTGTAATTTCTTACTTGATGTCCCATCAATGAGATAACGTTGTCTTCAGTGCGTAGACTAAATTTGAAATATACTGCCAAGATGGACGCATCAGAGCCGCAGATATACAGAGTGGGGTTATACTGAAGCGCGCATGCTGTTAACAATTCATTCAGAAGAAGGTAAATTCCATTCCGAGTGTTTTACGTTCAAGTGGAAACTTGGCTATGACCACCTCGGAAGGCAGCCTCCAACAGCAACAGTACAGATGCATTCTAGAAGCTATGATAGTATCATTGGCTAGATAAATCTTTGGAAAAAATTGTCTGATCCACTGTGACAACACTCATCTCCGTCAGCTCGTACGGTCCGGACTTTCCTGGAAGATCCAGGGGTTGAGTTCTTGCCTTGTCCGGTAAGATCTTCGGATATTAACCTATTGAGAACATATGTGTTAAGGAACACGTTGGATTTACAGCATAGTATATGTGACCGTCTATCCCAAACCAGCCGTAAATGCCACCTATAGTCATTTTCACTTTTTTAATTATTTGCAAAGACCATGCTTTAAGGATCAAAAATTTACACCTTAATGAACTTAACACGATTTCCAGAAGTTAAGTTATGGTCCGTCAAAGGTCGTCAGGGACCAAAACGTATAACTGAGATAAACGCGTCCAAAGATCAGTTAGCCCTATATTTTCTGTTGATTGTCTTAAAAATATACAGATATATAAATATGCAGATTTATTTCATATTTCCTGTCGTTTTCTTGAAATGAAACTTTTCTAGTTTTTAATAGTAAGCACAAGGATTGTGATTTCGGCAAATTACGACCTAGACACGTAGCGCAAAATGATGTTTCTGGCATTTACGACTTACGGGTTGGACAGCCAGAAATTAATCCACCGAAGTGAAGGGGTTTTATTGGGCTGTGTTTGGTGCTTTGGCTGAGAAACCCAAAAGAACTCTGCAATCACAAATGGAAAGCAAGCCATGGAGAGTCATGACGTTGTACGCTTCTCAATGATGACAGAGGAAATATTTATTTATCAGAAATTATTACTAACACTGTTTTAATCGACCCTGTAAAGTTTCACATCTCTAGGTAACATACGAAAGAAAATATGTAAAATTCGGTTTCCTCTGTTTAATATTACTGTGCACAGGTTTGGACCTACTTTTCTGAGTTATCTGTACCATTCAAATTTTCTCATTGTCACCGTGTCACTTTAGTAAGCTTTAAAGTGCCCATGATTTGAAGTTTATAAGTGTAGTTACAAACATGAGAAAGCACACATCTTTAAAATTGGTACATACCGAGATATGGCGGGTTGTTTAAGATGGAAACCAACAGAAAAAAATTATTCCTTATTTAATGTCAAGACTGTATGTCTTTCATATTTACTTATTAACAAGTTCCCTTCATGCACCCAATTAGAACACATAAATTATGTATGCTTTACTTGATTTAAACCTGAAATATTAACCCTAAAAGAGCCGGGGGGCGGGGCGGAATCCGCCCCCCCCCTCCGCCGGTTGTTATTTTATCGCGCTGAAACTTCTTGACTTTTTTTCTTAAAGCCTTGCGCTTATTTTAAGACCATTTTTGTGAAAATCGGACGTAGGGTTAGGACGTGGCGCTCCGTAATGGCAAGCTGGGTCAACCGAAAAACTGACCAATGATTTTCAATGCAAATTACATACAAATGGTGTTTTTTGTTATTAGGATACACTTCCACTATGTTTTATTGTATTTATTTGATTTATTTAGAGTAAGAACATGCCTTAGTATACTTTGCCACACATTATTGATAAAAATTGCAACTTTTGCTCGAAAAAATTGCGAAAAACGACGATTTTGGCGATTTTTGGTGATTTTCGCGTTTTTCGACGCGACGTCACTTATGACGTCACTGTGACGTCATACAAGGTCCGATTTCAATTTTTTGGTACCAATGGACTCGTGAGGGTCATAGCTATCCACCAGTACCCTACACTTGATGTTTCCTCAATCGGTTTCCGAGATCGGAAGGGGGGGGGGGGCGGAATCCGCCCCCCCCGGCTGTGAGATGGGTCGAAAAAGCCCGGCTCTTTGAGGGTTAAAAAAAAAATGATACATGTTAGCCTAGATATAACATTGTAACTATACAAACAATGTATTACATTCTACATTCTATGTTAATCTCTGCCAGATATTTAGCTTTTAAGCAATATTTAGATTGTGTTATCTATGTCTTACATGAGGCATTTACATTTAAAGCGTCAGATGATATCTTTGAAACTGCATATTTTTGCAATCTGACATTTATGTCATGATAAGAAGATATGAGTATCTTGATAAAATATCATTTTTATGACTAAAACTGTATATATTATTATAAGAAATTAATATATCAGGAATAACTGTAGAGGTAAGAACTATTATCCAAAGATTCCATTAGTTGTAAACAAATGAAGTCATTGTATTCAAATGCATGTCGTGTGAGATCACTTGTGAACTGGTATTGACAAAATAAGATATCAGGACATTCCCATCATGCATGGCTTCCGATGGGATTTTTTGTACTGGTATCAGTGATGAAACATAGCGCAATTAGACCATCCACTTATGCATTTCATATATGAATACGCTAGAATAAGAACATACCAACTCCATGAGCTCCTCTCTGCAACTATATGCTAGGAAATTATCTAAAAATGTCTAACAAAGTCAACTACAAGGTCAAATGTGAGACTATGATTGGGATAAAGACATGAAAATGCTTTCTAGTGATTTGAAAGCATTTTCCGAGATTTATATGCATTTATATTTTACATAACTTAACAGAAGGCAGCACATGGAGTTGGTATGTTCTTATTCTAGCGTATTCATATGTTTGAACTCTAATACAATTCATGACCACGGGTGCAAAATTGTAAGGCGTATTGGGAAGGTCCAGGTATCTTCGATTTGCATTGACAGTAAATGATTTCTTTCGCGTGCTCTGCTCAAATGCCACCTAATCACTGCTTGATAGTTGTTCTGCTTGCTCTTGATATTTTGAACTTGTTTCAGGCATGTTGCCCGTGAAACCAATTTGTTATCGACTTTTATTTTGAGTATCGTTTAATGTACATTTATTTGTTTATATGCAATGTCAAATGATTTTGTTTGT
>JXSR01S046546.1:1305-13478 GCA_000969725.1 Ophiothrix spiculata
TTAATGTTGAAGTTAATCCTGCTTATTGGACTGATATTAAGAAAACTTGACCATATTTTTTCCAATTTGTAGAAGAGATACATCCAATATCTTTATAACCAGTCGATTTAAGTCGAGAAAATGACGGCGTTTAGAGACAGGGTATTTTGTATGTAAAGTCAATGGAGACGTATTTACCGGTGTATTTGTGTTTCCATACGGTCGTAGCAATACAAACGGTTATAACGGAGCTAGCTATTAAAAATGATGATGATCGGGCGATATTTCCCAAAGATTTACAGTTTTCAAAATGCAATTGTGTACCGGTAATTTAGACCAAGAAGTTATAAGGGCAGCAAGTCGGCATACGAATTTACCATGATGTTTGCCGAACTTAATTGCCGACTCGATTTCGACTTTGGTAGGCCTGCCCGATGTCAGATATAGGCTTTTCGCTCGCATGGAATAAAGCGCATTTCCATGTAATAACTGCAATAGCGAGTCTTATTTGCTGCCTTTATCCGTTTTCATACTAAATTTTTCTAAACACGTTGCGTTGTTGCCGAGCATATGGCCTATGGCACACATCTATCTGGGACCAGTCCCAGCATCTATGTATACGGCCTAATTTATTTTGGCGCAAACTAAATCATTATTTCACATGCGATCATATTCTTATTCTTATGAATCTTATAGGCCTACTTATAAATCAGAGGCCTATATTAGAACTTACGTTTTGTAAGTCCAGGAAAGTTGAGAATAAGGTAAATCTGAGACGAATGTCAAGGAATATTGTCCGGATGAAATGAGCGTTACCGAACTATGAAAAGTTGCTCGTAACTCAAGTGACAAGCTGAGGCTTCGTGAAATAGTTTAGTATTTCTTACGAACAATTTTTCGTAACCCTACGTTTATATGACATGAACTGCGCACGCATCACCAAATTATGAAAATAACGTACCAATAGATTAAAGAAATATATGGGATATAAACGGATAATTTGTATTTATTTGGAAGTTACTAAATTATGATTTTGTTTATATGGGTTTTCATTATAATCTACACGATGAAAGAGATCGCGCAAAGTCAATAATTTTAAATGATCAAGTTGGATTTACGGGGCTAAAGTTGGGCAACTCCTATTTTCGTAAACAAAGGGTACCGCCCCGGGGGTTCGTGACCACAAGATAATTCTTACGAAATGAGAGATGATTAGGGTATACTAAGTTTAGTCTGACCCATAAAAATATGATTATTTGAGCTGAAAATCGCTCAAAATTAGGTTGAAAACGTAATGAAACACACTTTTCATGTCATTTTCTTTGAAAATGGGGTCTTTGGAACTGAAATAATCTTGAAAAGGGCATCATGCACGGGGAGCAGCGGCACATATATACCCATACCTTTCGTCAATAGGTCTATAAGTACCCCCGGTGTTAGGGTATGATGAGACCATTCAAACAGAGAACCATACTTCAGGTCATTTATTGTTTATTTAACCATGTTTGATCAATAGATCGGATGCCTTGTCAGCTCAAGAAGCGGAACTAATGTGCATGTTTTTTGGAAATCAAACATCATACTCGATACCAAGTTCGTTCAAGCACAATAATGCCGATAGAATCCTAAACACAGAGTAGTAACACCATTGGTGCGAATAAATAGACGGAAGTCAATCCAAAGAATACTGGTGAATCAATAAACATCGTACAAAATGTTAAGTTCTAAGTCAGCAAAGGTGAACTAATGCATCGAGAGAACACACACGGCGACATGGGTATTGGTCACAGAGAGAAATGGCTAAATTTGGGCCCTCAATCGTAAAAAGTTTGCAAAGATTCATCTAAAAAACGAAGTCACGAATCCGTACCAAAAAACCGGCAATCGACAGATACAACAACAGCGAAAAAAGTTACAGAGCGTTTTTTACGATTAGGGCTTTAAAAACGTTCCATAACGATTTCAAAATGATGTCAAAACAGTGTTGCCATAAGCCGTGCCTGATACCGTGAAGTCATCCATGATATAGTGTATTGCAGACAGACATAGGTGCAACGATTGGACGGGTGCAACCAAATTCTGCACAAGGCGTAACAATACCGCATCGTGAAAAAGTGAAAAGTGATGGCATTAGCTTCCCCGTTCTTACGAACGAGGGGAAGCTAAAAATGACTTCAGAATGTGAATTTCAATTTATAAGACCCACTCAGATGTTGCGTCATTTTTATTTTTTAGGATTTTGGTCAATTTTTTGATTTGCATGCCAAATATGGTCAAAAATTCACTTTTTTCCAATGTTGACCGTTTTTTTGGCCTTCTTTGGCATGAAGTTCAAAAAATTGGTCAAAACTTCCTTGGTCCACTTGTGTGTTAAAATAATGAACATCCGTTAACCAGACAAATGACAAGAACTGTGTCAGTAAACAGAGGGGTGATTGATAAAACAAACGGTAGTAAACCACTGACATCTCTAGAATCACTTAATATAATAATAAAGGACTTACAGTTCCATCAAGAACGGCGGTTACCAATTCATCATTAGTAGCAAAATGCTTGATGTTCTCAGTCGGTAATGGAAAACCCTGGATAAATGGCAGAAAAAACATGCTTAATGATCATTACACACAGATTCAAGTTTAGCTTCCAACTGATTACACAAAATTGAAAGCATCTTTTAATCTTTTAAATCGTCGGTGTTAATTAAAGTACCTCGGCCCAAAACAAACACTTCCAATATTTCAAACAATAACCTCAAAAACGATGGTGCACAGTAATTATCTAAATAAACTTGGAAAACTAAGTGAACAAATGTTATTTAGGCGAGGCGTATTAATCTATATAATAATAAAATGCGACTCGGCTCTTCGATAAATGTCGTTTATATTCTTGTATTTGCACAAAAATATCGAGTTTGTAAAACAATATTCTTGTTAGTTCCCAAGATGTGTTATTGACAAAATCAACAGTTTTAAAACAATCAAGCCTGAAAACATTACCGCTCAGGATGCTTAAGTTAAGGTGTAAGGAAAATATAATTTTTTTGGAGGCAACATTAATGCATATGATGGCATGTCATTAGGTGGGTATGCTAAAAAGGTGGTGCTGTTACATTTTTTCGTAGGTTCTCGAACTTAATTTGATGTAAATTTACCATTCCTTGGCCTATTGACTTGTTTAATGTCTCATTTGAAAGCTTACACTTTCTGCTATTTGTGGCAGTAATTTGGTCTTCATGGGTTGCATAATTTAAGAGGGACAATGGTTTGAACTTGGCGGTACAAGGGTGGTGGTGCCTACGGATGCGGTAGATACCCAAATTGAGAGTTTGACACTGCTGGAACATTCACAAATGGATTTTGTGACCTCAAATACATACAGATAGTCACCAACATGGCTAAAATTTGATATATAATTACAGAAATCTGGCAAATTTATCATTTTTAGACCTTCCTCAGACCCCCTTCCCCTTCGATCACGTTTTTGGGCAGCACCTTCTCATTTTTTGTCCGATTTTGACAAATTTGGTGTCAAAATGTTCAGGGGATCAAGCTGCATCAAATAAGAATTATGACAAAATGATTTGAAACATCACCATTTTCTCCCCTTGTATAGCCCGCCTCTAATTAATTGAAGGTCATCAACACCAAGACCCTAAGGAGTTTGTTTAAAGTTTTATGCATCAAAGTAACTATTAAAGTGTTTAGAACATATCCTGGAAAAATGAACTGTTTACCATTAATCATTCCAATTTATGACTTGCTTTAGTAAAAACAGGCAATTTTGAGAAAAACGCGTTTGAAAATTACAGTTTGCATTGCCGTCTATGGAGTAATTAACCATTAATTAGCTCATTATGCCAAAACAAAAGTGATATTTGGCTAAAAGGTTAAATTGAAAGAGATCAATAATATTAACATCATATCAAACAATTGTTTTTTGACCATTTTGACCATGTAACACATTTTTGACCCACCTCATGAAATGCCACCATATATGTGTCAATGGCGCTTGAGTAGTAATGAAGTGCCCCCTTAGGGTCCATAAGATGGGCTCCTACAAAACATGTTTAAAACCTTATCATGCCTGACTCTGTCACTAGTATCAATGTGAGCCAATTAGAATCAATTTTGATTAAATCTGTTGTGTTGTAGTATCTAATGTCTTTAGGTATATATTCATGTTTCGAAAGTGTGGATAAACTAGTGTTAAGATTAGTGTTTAAAACCGAAACATTCATTTGAAATACAACCATTCATGATACTTATGAGTATAAATTTTCCAGGATTATCTTTTCTTTGAACATAAGATAATGCCTCAAATTTTGTAAAGAAACATTTATACTTTAAACATAGCGAAGTTACTGTTTAGAAAGGTGTTTGATTCAAAAACACAGGAGTTTTACAACGTGGCGGAGGAAACTCGAGAGCAAAATGCGTATCAAATCCTCTAGTATCTTGTAAAAAAGTAAAATATCTTACTCCAGCATTGTCATCTCTTGCTAGGCAATGTTCGTCATGTATAAAACCATCACCGAAGGCGATTGTTTTTGTTGAAAGATCACGATAATCTACACCACGTGGGTTGCCCGCCTGAACAGCCAAGACACTATAAGCATTGGCTTCCTCCGCAAACGGAAGAGAGTATTCGAACACCCTACGTCTTTCAAAATTTTGTTTCCATGCTGTTTGAAATACAACCAATGACAAAAAAAAATGGAAAAAAGGGGAAAAAAAGGAAAAGCAAAAGCAAACACAATCAGAAACAAACATGATAAATAATAAAAATAAACATAAAACAACAACAAAATCACCTTATTGTAGTACTTAATTTATATACCGATTGGCTTGATTTGAGCCGGTCAGTAGTTATTGCCCTCGCAAAACAAAATGGATATATAAAACAAATATTGACTGCTCTTTCATTCTGGCAATAGTTAAAGTTTTGAGACTATCTACCTTCGGTCTCGAGAAATAGTATACAATGTCAAGATCACTTCAGGCAATAGTTTCAACTATTGCCCTCATGACCAGTCAATATTTGTATAATGTTGTATGGGAGAGAACAAGTTGGTTTCATTCTGAACGTGTAAGGCGTCTCGTCTGATGGCGATTAAAGAATATCAGCAGAAAAACACATTATCCAAATATTCTAACCCTTTAAGGGTTTAAGACACGATTCCCAATACATGACGAAAGCTTTTGAGTCATTAAGAATCTGTATCATAAATTACATGACTAATTAGTAAATATCAAACGTGTCTTTAATTACTCAATTGACTAACTGAATGACGCAGGACTAATTGTATTTACTCGAAATGACTAATATAAATCATGATTTGTCATCGCAACGGACTAATTTATGGTAAATATCAGAAATTAGTAATTTAATTCGTCATTCAGTTAGTCCTGCGTCATTCAGTTAGTCAATTGACTAATTAAAGACGTATTTGATATTTACTAATTAGTCATGTAATTAATAATTCATCAATTAACAATAATAACCAAATTACAAATTGAACCGTTAGATGAAAACTATTTTTTAAACATCAAAAATTGTTTTTCAACCTTTCAAAAACATTTACAGCATTTTTTCTTGAATTATGAAAAAAAAAAACACTCCGCATGACGAATTTAAGACATGTTTTTTTTTTGACTAATTAACGTTTTCAGTGTACCACCAAGGACATATACTCTTGGCCAATTGCTATTAATGGTCCAAATTAGGTCCATTTGGGATCCAGGATCAAAGAGTTATGAAAATGATCTTGAAATGACCTCTACTGACCTCACGTTAATTTTTCTAACATTTTTGAATTGTTAAGGTGTTAATTTTAAGTTCAGAGAAAGACGTGTTAAATTGCACAGGAAGACAGAGGTTAAGACGGACAGAAGAGTTTCAAGGATCCATATACGTATGTATTTTAGGATCGTGGGGGTAAGAAGAAACAATTTAAGGGTAACAAATATTTGAAGGATCGCACACGAATGCAAAATTATTTCTCGAGTGTAGCGCACATGAAATCAAACGTTCGGGGTATGATGCACAAGTGCGCTCACGTGATGTAAAGATTTCACATTCCTTGAACTGTGCTTTGTAGACCAAATAGCCCAGCTCTCCCCTACACGCAAAATGTAAACTTACCAGTACATGCGTCGTAATAACCCGACATCAAGCCAACCCCTCCTCTTGGCGACCCCCCAGCTACGGATTCCCAACAGTTCTGCCAGACATCTTCAACTAATTGACAGTTTTTGCGGGCAATTCTGCACACTGCAATGCAAGTATAATACCACAGTTAGTCGCCGTAAGGTCACAAATAACAGCTTGATTTGACTTCATCAACTTCTATAAACCCCGAAGTATAAACAATATACCTTTCCATCATTTACCCGTCCGCTGTTATGCCGAGATCGCGTGATATATGGCATCACGTGATTTCGGCAGAGCTAATGCCGAAATCACGTGATATAAGTGAATCACCAACTTCCGGTTTTATATCGTACAATTCGTGTGCTTATTATATCCAGCTTGTAGTACAATGTAATGTAACTAGAAAGTTCGGATTTGTTTATTTATGCTAATTTCATCATATGACGTCGCATGTTATTACCTGCGTTTTATTGTATTTATGTTTGCAATAATTAGTTTCTCATAATCTACTACTTCATTGTATTCCATATTATTATTTTTTGTTTTATTTTAGTTTTTGTGTGCTGTTGTTTGAAAACAAAAACTGACTATTTTGTGGTACTGCCATGACTACACTGTCTATAGATTCTCAGTTCATGGCTCGATCTATCATAATATAATCATTGATAATGAGGGAACAAATTATTTCTCGATGTAGACACTTCAACATCTGAAAACCGGTACGAGTGAAGAAACAACATTTTAGTGCAAGTGTACCCGTATCGCAATAAATAACAGTGATATCGGCTCTATCGGCAAAAAGTATGTTGCGATATCAAATATGCTCATGAATAATAATATTGGTTCCTAATGATATGGCGAAATCGGCAGTGCAGAATGCCTGCCTTAATCTCGATATCTCGGCAGACAAATTTTGCCGAAATATCGGGATATCGGCAAGCATTATGCCGTCATCACGAGATATAGGCAAGCGTTGTATTACAACAAACCCCGATGCCGAAAAGCCGATATGTGACGTCATAGCAATTAGTATTTATTTACAAAATATGATATCACAATTTTCTGACTACAGGCTGGTTAAACGCATGCGCTTTTGTACCAAAACAGTAAGCACACGGTGGAAAAGCAATATTTTGTCTAAATCACGTGATTTCGGCAGACAAATTTTGCCGAAATCACGTGATTTCGGCATGCGTTATGCCGTCATCACGGGATCTCGGCAAGCGTTTGTCGAAATCACGGGTATTCGGCGTAACACCGCCAACGGCAAAGAGACACGCAATTCACGCTCAACAACTTTGAGTAGGCTTATTGGGACGTAATACAATTAATAGGACTATTTCTCACGTGCCTACCTTGGGAATTCGCATTCACCTAGGAGTCGCTGGCCAAGCACGCACCTAGATTGAAATGATTCCCATAACAGCTTCTCAATAACACCCGGGTAGACGAAAGAATGAGGAATAACCAGACCCGAAACTTTTCAGCTGATTTCAGCTCTTTCAGCTCTTTTTATTTCACTTTTCAACCCTTATCTTGTTAAATCAGCCAAATTTTAGCTCTTTGGCGCAGCTCTTTTTTTTTTGAAGATTCAGTTTCAGGTCTTGACAGGATTAAATGCCTTGCCCAAGGACAAAACTTCGAACTCAAGACCTACTGATTCGGAGTCCTGCACTATTCCACAAGACCACACGAACCAAAGATTGTGCTTGAAATGGGAGTCAAGGAAGCAGCAGACAAGGCGTGAAAAGGGAGTCTTTAGGGCCGCACATACCCGTACCTTTTTAACTTTAACTTTTATTAGGGTTTCACGACACATCAACACTTCTGTGTTATTTAGTGTCAAAACAGGTTTTTTCATAAAATTTCAATAACACAAAAATTATTATTAACATTTTCACTTGTACTAAAGTCCACGGAAATTGTTTTGAAAAAAAAAACTTCGCGAAAAAAAATTCTTGACCCAAAGATGAGTAAGAAAAAAACTTTACCCAACTACTTCAAGGGAAAGAAAAACAAACAAACTTGACTCGACCTCAACTTCCATGCATGCCCCCCTGAAAATCAAATGGTGTGCCCCTAATGACTTAAATCTCTTGAACACCATAATTAGGTTGATACACTGTACTTCAGCCAGTGTTCAGTGTTGTGTGCAATTGATTGGGCAGAGTTCCCTGGAAAAATCGAGTACATTTCTATTACACATTCCTGAGGTGCAAATTTGGAAAACAAATTCGAGTACAATTTAAGTACAATTCGAGTACAAATTTGTGTACTCGAATTGTACTTAAAATTGTACTCGAATTGTACTCGATTTTTTCCAGGGTAAATGATCTTCCATACTAAGAAATCGTCTCCTCTGATGAGCAAAAGAAGTCCCGTAGCATTTCATTAAATTCGAAGTATCACATTAAAATAAAATGACATCAATGTAGCACATCCATTTTAGTTAAAATTACAAATCATGGCATGCAATAAATCAACAGTTACAACCGATTATGATATTTTCAAAATGCAGACGGCCATCTTGATGGCGGAGGAAAACAGTCTGCGTGGAAGAAAACAGTCTGCGTGTCGAGCTAACTCTCTATATAATAATACATACTTTCCAAACGTCTCTTTTCGAGTGAATTGTGATTGAGCCGTTATTTCACTCTCAAATTTAAACAGTCTGCGTGTCGAGCTATTCTTCTCTATATAATAATACATACTTTCCAAACGTCTTTTCGATTGAATTGTGATTCAGTCGTTATTTCACTCTCAAATTTAAATAGTATGCCAGTAAATGTTTATATTCCGAGTACCGACCTATGACAAGTACATACCTGCATTCACTATATCAATGTCATATCCTTTGATTGTCCCGGTCTCTTCATCTCTGGTTCGGGTAGAAGGGAAAGTGAGAAACAGAAACAAATTATCAATTCGGCAATTTTCAATCATTTGACAGATTTTTACCCGTTATTAATATAGAGTATCTGCCTTAAGATGAAAAAGAAAGACACAAAATATAGTATCTTGTCAATATTCCTAGAGTTCCATAGTTGATTTATCTTGATTTTCAATTAGTGCATAACACCGCCTTGCTTCAACATGACAAAAATAGTCTGAAATACAGCCCCGTAGTGTTACGATCTTAACTTGCACGCAACGGGGTACTTTTTTGTAGCCTTTTTGGTAAATTGTCGATTTTTTTAGGGGGGGGGGGTACCCCCACCCCTAAATGCGGGCCGGTGTAATGAAATACAGCGTCCATATGACTGAATATCCTAGCTACTATTCAATTGTGTAGAACGTACTTGTACATGTGCGATCATTAAATCAATGATTGCGACTTATTCCGGCGATGACCCCGGCGATGACATAGCCTTCTTATACGAAGACGTTTTATTGTGTTTTCAAAGCTAAGTTTGAGCGATTTTCAGATCAAATAATCGTATTTTTATGGGGAAAAGTTCCTGGGACCTCCATTTGGGAAAAAATCAGTTACATAGACCCTATTTTTGACCAAAAATCCGTTCCGCAAGACCCTATGTTGGATCTCGCATACCTATCAATGTTTTTTGGGTATCCCCCCTTACTACTTTATATGTAATGTGACAGGTTTATGCCGCCTATATATAGGTGTAGGGGCCTAGGGTAATTTATACCTTCAAAAGTGACGGGAGACCTTTCAGGAAAAAACCGATTTAAAACAAGAACATTTCGCTCAAGATGTAATACAGTAAGGTCGTTGAATAAAAAAAAATCACCTTGTTTAGGCTTTCGCCAAGGAAACCCAACTTGGTACTTGGTACCAAGTAAGCTAAAGGAAGCTTATCTTCAACAGGGCTCCAAGATGTTTTTTTAATTCAGTTTTGAATGCAGGAGGAATCGGTAGAACCCAAGACCTTTCAGGCTGATCCGGTTGGTTCATCATTTCAATGCCCCATTATCAGACTATACAGAGATTGTGGACTAGTAAACTCATAATAAATGTAATCATCATAATTCACGTTACGATTTTGGAGCATCATACAATTTACTTATTGTAAACTATTCGATCAACAATACTGGAATATCAACCAAAACTTGGTAATTAAACAGTATTTTTTGACCAACAATACTGGAATATTGATATGAATTTAACAATACTGGAAAAACCTAGTGTTTTTGACCAACATTACTGGAATATAAAAACTTAACTAGAACTGATGGGCTAAACTGGACAATATTTGGATATCTATAGTAATGTCCAAATTTTGTGTACCAGTATCTGGAACCTAAATATTAAATACCCTTTTCTTCCGTTTTTATTAAAATAAATTGGAATTATATATAAGAATATTAGATATAGATTGTTGAACCAAATATTTGAATGGTAGATTTTAAGAACTACCAGATACAACTTTCCATTAGCCTTGTGCTTTTCACTTACAGATATGCCTCATTTGAATCATAATGTCCGGCGTGAATCAGCCACACTTTTTCGTCATCGTCGTCTTTTGCACGAGTCGGAGCTGCAGCAACGTTGCTTCCATCTATTCAGTGAAAAAATAATAATTTTAAAAAAATCAGTATTTATAACATCCCGAGAACTAGTCCTGGCACCATGACTTGACTTAGTGTCAAATTTCGGTATAAATATGTCGAAATTTCGACCCGCAACCCGCAAGTCGCAACCCACAAGTCGCAACCCGAAATGATATAAATAAAGCTTCGTAGAAATCCCATGATGCAATCTGCAACGTGACAATGTTTTGTTGACATCGTTTGATCACCGGGGAAGCGCATATTTGTAGACAAGAAAAATCACATGCAGATATCGCCTTTAGTGGCAATAAATGACCAAAGTGAATAGTAAGTTTGTTTGATATCAATTATATGAAGTGACTGAGCCAATTTGTTTGGAGTCATATTGTCACATGTAGCCGTATAAGGTGCGTTACAAATTCTAAAACGCTAGCCATAATATTAGGTATAGGCTGCCGAATTCGACGTCAGTGCTGGGTATGGTGCTACCTGATCCTCCCGATATGTCATTATGTAACCGCTCCGTGCTTTTCATCTCCATGTTGAAAGTTTAGAGTGTTGTCCCCTTGCAGTCTGATCAAAAATGTTCTAGTGCCTCATATAGTAGATGAGACACGAGTTCAGTGCAACAGATCATCTATTATAGTACTTTTTTTAAGCCAGGGCACCTCATTAAAAGTTATGGGTCTTTCCACTCATGGTGAGAGGTAAAAGGATTTGCATTCATACAACCAATAGAATTGAAGTTTTGAGAAAGGCCATATAGTAAAACATTATGGTATTTCATATCTGTTTGGAAGCAAAAAGCTTTGAAAGTGTTTTTTATCATTTCATTACTACTTCAAACACATTCCTGCATTGTTTCTTCACTGATTATAAATTATATCATATTTATAAAATTACATTACCTCAACAAAGCATTGTTTGAACATTTAAATGTCCATCTTATTGTACAGATATATTTTTGTGATTAACACATTGAAATGTTCGTTTGGCCTATAGGATCACGTTACATTGATCCGTGTTTCAATTATTTTCAAATCCTCCGAACCATATAAAAGTCTTTCATGCACATTACTCTGTTAACAGCTTAACCCTAACCCTTGCAGAACTCACTAAAGCTCACTGTCAAAAATCACCAAAATGCGCCTAAGTCCAAATACGTCATAGACACGGGTTGCATATGGGGACGAAATCGCTTGCCGGGCAGCAGCCCCGTGGTGGCCTGCTAGTGGTGTGCCTCGCTTGGGAAGTCAGAGGTCATGGGTTCGAATCCCGGTCAAAACATGCTTTTTTCTACTGTGACGTAGTTGGACTTAGGCTAGAAACGGAGCACCTCTCAATTCAGGGTTAGGGTTAAGGAGATAATATACCAATGATCTTTGCTGTACACGTAGTCAAGTTAGTTGCCCCACAGTAAATACATAGGCCTATTATAAACCAAACTTCACATTAACGCAATGCATGCAGGGATTGTACTCATTGATGAGGATCCTTGTCCTTATCTATCAAAAACATGCTCTACCTGTGTC
>JXSR01S046546.1:37734-53085 GCA_000969725.1 Ophiothrix spiculata
CTTATTGATCCTTTTTGTCTCATATTTGATCCTGGCTTTCTAAAAGTGCACTTGGAACCTCAAATTATGATATATACTAATAAACACGGCAATGGCGGTCAAGGGACAAAACATGACATTTAAAAACCGGTAAAAACCTGGATGTAGTTATAAAATCATATCTGTCATTAAAAGAAAAACTATTTATACTTTTGTATTATATGTGGAAATGTGTGACTAATACTCGAAACAAATTGATTGTTTTTGCTTCTTTTAAAGCTTTTCGAAGAGGATTCCAAACATTGGGTCTGCTGGAACGTATACCATGGCCGGAAAATATTTCTTCTTATTATTAAATAAAGGAAAGGAGAAATACGCATCGTACACTAGAACATTAATAACAATCAGACAAAATCACATCATGTGTTTTTCCATAAAATATATGAGTATACCCTAATTAGTGTAAGGCAATATTTAAGTTTTTCTCAACGCATCGCCGAACTATGCAATAAGTGAATCACCTGCTTATTATCATTAGTCAAATTTAGGTAATTAAGGTCTTGTAGAGTAGTTATGAATATTCGAGCGTTTTGTAAAAATAATCTTTAAAAGCTGAAGAAAATAACGGTTCCGTATGACTTCTGTAGTGACTCTTAGTTACACTTCAGTCCTTATTGCCTACTTTTGTAGCTTAACAAAGTTCAAGATACAATTTGCACGTGTTTCTCCATAAAATATATGAGTATACCCTAATTAGTGTAAGGCAATATTGAAGTTTTTCCTCAACGCATTGCCGAACTATGCAATAAGTGAATCCCAAATGTTAGTGTCATAGTGTTTTGACCTTGCACTTTTTTATAGTGTAAATTTTACCGTAAACGTTAAAAAATACAACATTTTCATGGGTTCGCAGTGACGGATTTGATATTGAAAATTTTCATCTTTCCTCTATAACACTTCAGGCTACGGGGGTATTCGAAGTTCACTGCAAGATTTCACCCACTTATATACATGACACAAAGTAACAATTTTTGGCTGATTTTGCTTAATATATATAAACCGGGCTTATCTTTAAACATAGCCTTAATTTAAAACCCGTTAATATGTGATGGCTCACCCCGAAAGGGGAGACTTTGTAGATGGTATCAATTTTGATTTTATCATTTCATCTGTTGCAGCATTTTTCTAAGCTTTAAAATGACACCTTACTTGTAGTCCATCTAGATGGACCTCACAAGCGAGATCCGTAGGCGCTCGCGTTCGCTTGCGAGGTCCATCTGGATGGACTACTTACTTGTTGAAATTGATTAAGCCGATCAAATTTTACAACAGAAAATCTGTCGTAATTTTTTATTATTTCCTATATTTTTTACTGGCTACGATTTTCACCAGTGCACTGTCTTAAAAAGTGTTCTGTTGCAAAGGCCCCTTTTTGGGGTGAGTCATCACATATACGCATGTAAGCTTTGTGAAAACGTTTCTATATGCACGGCTGTACAAGCAAAAAAGTTAAATATCATAGCAATTTGCCAGCCAGATACCACAAAGGAATTAGCTGTTAGCAAATATCATCACCGTTATTGCAATATTTTCTCGTTAAAATCCTCATCTCATCTGTTTAATAAATATTTAAAAATCAGTTAACAATTTCAAAATAAAGGACAATCACAGATCTCATTTGGAACTTGGTCAGCTGCATGTTTATTGTTATTTTGTACTATGAAATTACAATGTACTATAAATTACACAACTTTGAACTTTTTATATGTAGTAACTTATATACAAATAGATTCTGCATGATTTTTGAAAAAATAATTTATTGATTGGAGTGGGTATTAAAGGTTAACCCTAAAAAGTCGAGGCGGAATCCGCCCCTTCCGACCCTTTATTATACCTCTGCCGGTTATTTTTTCGCGCTGAAACCTTTTTCTTTAGGCATTGTGCTTATTTTAAGACCTTTTTGTGAAAATCGAATCTAGGGTTGGGACGTGGCGTTGCATAATGGCACGCTGGGTCAAACGAAAAACTGACCGAAAACTGATTTTCAATGGAAATTACACGCAAATCGTGTTTTTTTGTTTTCAGGATACACTTCCACTATGTTTTATCCTATTTATTTGATTTATTTGGAGTAAGAACATGTGTATGTATACGTTGACACACATCATTGCTAAAAAATGCAACTTTTGCTTGAAAAAATAGCGAAAAACTATGATTTTTGAGATTTGTGACATGACGTCGCTTATGACATCACTCTGACAAAATGATAGCATTTTCATGTATTCACTGGGGGCACCAAGGAAGACATAGCGGGGAGGTGGCACAATTGTTGAGTCCCCTATCCCCCAACTCTCAGCCACTGATGAAATTATCAACACTCATAATTTAAGTTTCCACTTTTTAGATATTCAAACGAAAAATAACAAAAAAACTTTAGCGCGCTTCGTGCGTTTATCAAGATTTTATCTCCATGTTTAGCTACAAGTAGCAAATTTGTTTCAAACTTTCGCGGGCTTCGAGCGATTGTTAATATTCTATAAAATTTGCTTGGCGCATTTACCAAGATTTGATCTCCATTTTAGCTACAAGTAACACATATGTTTTAAACTTTATCGATCGCGCTTCGCACGATTATTAACATCCTATAAAATTTACTTCGCTCATATCAAGATGTTATCTTCATTTAGCTACAAGTAGCAAATTTGTTTAAAATTTCGCGCACTTCATGTGGTTTTTAATATTCTATAAAATTTGCCGACCGAAATTAGTATGTTTACGGAATGTTTTTAGCGCTATGCAAAATAATTAATGAAATGGCTATGAGGGTAACTCTATGAAAAGTCAAATAACATTATAAGCATATTTAAAATCATATATTGATAAAGTTTCTTTTTTCTTTATAACGTTGCTTTTACCCATTTAAGTGCATAAAAACATTATTTTGATAACTATTTGGATCTTAATACATAGGATTATAAATATGCTAACAACCTTATTTGGAAAGAAATGTTTCTATTATACCCTAAAAGCAATGTATTTAATTAACGTATGGTGTTTTAATACTGTTTCAAAGTTAATTTAACCCATTTTTGTGCAAAAAATGAATAAATGTACAAAATATTTGATGGAAAATTACTTTGATGATAACAATGCAAATATTTTTGGGTATGTCTTCGGTGTTAGCATGTTGGAGCCTGTACTGTGATCCACAATGGCTGCCACATGTTCAAAACAATTTGTGGAAATTGAGGGCAACAATAGGAACATTTCATCTAAAATACATGTAAGGGTGTTGGCATGTTTAAAATCCAATATGGGGCCTGTACTAAGAGCCCACAACATACAATTTTGGGCACGAAATTAAGTAAAGTGACTTTAAATACCAACTGTACACATACAAAATGACACCATAATGCATAAATACAAATGATTTTGATGGTTAACAACAGAACCAAAATATCCATTAGTAAGTGTGTATAATTTATGCTCAAAAATTGGTTAAAGTGACTTTTGAACCATATCAGAAACATCACGTGTCGATTAAATAATCCATGAAAAAATGACTTTCAGGATATATAGTAACATTTCTTTCCAAGTAAGATTGTTAGCATATTTAAAATCCAAAGTACTGAGATCCAAATGGTCACCAGTATAAAGTTTTTATGCAGAAACATTATCAGATTTTAAACATGCTTACAATCTTGCCCTTAAAGCCATTTCGTTGATTATTTTGAATTTTGGTATTTGATACCATTTTACAATCAATTTGTGCCTAAAATTATTATGGATATTTTGAATCTCAGTAAAAGATCCATATTGAATTTCGAACATGCTAACACCCTTATTTTAAGATATGTTTCAATTGTTAACCTCAAAAACCCTTTTCCTTCGATTATTTTGAACATTTAGTGTTTTTGATACCGTGTCAAAGTCACTTTAACTCGGGCTTTAACCCATTTACGTACCCACAATAGTGAATTTTGGCGGCCTTTTTGGATCTCATGCAGGCTCTATAATGCATTTAAAACATGCTAGCAGCCTTATCATGCTTATTGGGAAGACATTTTTCTATCTTTACCATCAAAGTCATTATTATCTACCATGTTGTACATTTGGTATTGTTTATACTATTTCAAAGTGCCTCTAACCCATTTTGGTTATAAAAATATATTTTGGAGGCTATTTTAGATCTCGGAACAGGCACCATGTTGAATTTGATACATGATAACAAATTACAGTACAATTAGGGGACACATGATCTTTTTGTAACGCGAAATGTTATTTTATGTTGATTTTTTATGATATTAGGCATTTTAAAGGTCGTTTTGGTCAATTTTATCAAAAATTGTCTATTTTGGCGGCCATTTTGACAGCCATCAATCAATCAATCAATTTTATTTCAATAATCATAAATTACATAGACATAAACATGATAAAAAGCACTATTAACATAACAAAAACGAACACAATCTGAAATTGAGGTGATAACAAAAGGCCACCAAAGGCCTGAAAGGATTACCCCCCTTAAAACAGTAAGTAGGGCCTACGTTTCACATCTAAAAACAAGCACGAAAACAAATTCAGCAACATAACAACTGAAAAGCCATAAGCCAAACAAAACTCAATTATATCAATTATAGTTATCAAGTAATGTGGTTTTCATAATATTTCTGAAATGTTTAACTGTTTTTGACTCTTTCAATTTCTTGATCAAATATTTTTTTAGCATTATATATACATGTACTATAATTTGGTGAACTTCTTGTTTGATAGTTGTGGATTTGGCTATGTTTACAAAAATATTCGGCAAAAGTTTCTGGAAGCTGTTTTGTTCAGTGCTTGTACATGAAGATTCTCAATTCAAGTTTGAAAGCATCATATGCATTCAGAATTTTATGTTTTTCGAATAATGGTCCGGTATGGCATCGGTAATGTTTATGACAAACAGTTCTTATAGAACTTCTTATAGCCCACTTTTGTATAAACTTGAAAATCTTTATGTAGATATATTTTACAAGAATTGCCCCAGATTGAAAAGCCGTAATTAGTGTAGGGTAGAACCAGCGTACAATATAGGGAACGTAATATATATCCAGATACATAATGTTTCAATTTCGTTAGCATTTCAAAATTTCTAGATATTGTTTTCGATTTTGCATCGATATGATTCTCCCAAGTTAGGTTTTCATCTATAATAACGCCTAGAAATGTTGTAGAACTGACCCTTTCTAATGACACACTATCTATTTATGGAGCTCGTGTGGTCTAGTGGAACAGAGCAGGACTTCGAAATAGTAGGTCGTGAGTTCGAGCCCCGCTACAGCCAACGGGTTATGTCCTTGGGCAAGACATTTAATCCTAATTGCTTCGTCTACTCAAGCGTTATCATGGGTAGTTACTAGGAATATACTCAATAGGCGCCGTATTTGTGAGGCAGCCGCGTAAGTTGGGTATATTCTATTGGTAACGGAATAAATGTAAAGCGCTTTGATCAATTCTGGAAAAGCGCTATATAAGCACCGACATTTTTATTTTATCTAAAATAACATTGATTACTTTTTTCTTAATTGGTCATCATTAATCATACTGATTGCAATATCGGAAACACCATCATTACTGCAATTTTTAGTTTTTACATCTATATATTCACCAGTATTAATATGTGATGTTCCAAAGACCATATAATTAGTTTTACATGCATTAACAGACAGTATGTTTGCTTTGAACCAGTTGGTAATTTCACGTAATTCTTTATTAATACATTCCGTTTTGGATGAAATATCAAGATGCGAATATAATAAATTTGTGTCGTAAGCAAAGAGAATGATGTCAAACAACGATGTTGTGTTTGTAATGTCATTTACATAAAGTATAAAAAAAACCTAATATAGAACCTTATAAATCGGAATCACATGATTGATATCTAACAAACTGTTTACGATTTTTAAGATAACTTTCAAACCATTTATACACAATGCCCCGAAAGCCGTAATATTGCAATTTATACAATAATATTTCATGATCAATTGTATCAAAAGCTTTGGACAAATCAAGAAAAAATCCAAGCGTGCTATCATTTTTGTCCACAGCTTGAGTTACTTTATTAACGAATTCTGCCATGTATGTTGAATGATTTGATCTAAAACCAAATTGTTTTTCCATTTGAAATCTTATTCTTGTCAATGTAGTCCATACATCTATTAAACATATTAAACGTATACAAAACGGACAACGTATTGAACGTACTTGTAACGAACACATGACGAACAACATTGCATAAAACAGAACAATAGTGGGATATAGTACGTTATTTATACGTTTTACTCTATGCGCCGGGACAGTTGTGACGACATAATTTATGCACATCACTCTACACGTGCGTTTTGGACCCAAACAAATGATCATGTCCACTAATCATACGTATTAACACAATAGGCACACGTAAACATGACATCTACATCACTTGTCACTTTCACGCCCTGTGAAGTTAACTGTTTCCAGCAGGTGAAATGCATTTACCATATCACTTGGCAAGTTGGGAAGGGTCTCTATATCAGCATAATTAAGGCTCTGTCAGACATCACCGAATTAACCCAAACGTACGAATAACGTACAAAAGTTTCACATACTGAACGTATGCCAAACGGACCACCACCGTATGGATAACGAATTGAACTTATGCAAAATGGCTCTGTCACACATCACCATATAGAGCAAAACGTACGGCTAACTATTGTTCTGTTTTATGCATTGTTGTTCGTCATGTGTTCGTTACAAGTATGTTCAATACGTCATCCATACGGTCTGTCCGTTGTATATACGCTTTATTTGTTATTCTAAAGGCTCTGTCACACATCACGAAACGTACGAATAACGAACTAATAACGTACACTGGTTTGGTCATTGAAATACATGTATATCGATTACTAAAACAGTGTACGTTATTAGTACGTTATTCGCACGGTACGGTGATGTGTGACAGAGCCTTTACGGTGATGGTCCGTTTAGCATATTAAAGTTGAATATATGAAACTTTTGTAAGTTATTCGTACGTTTTGCTCTATACGGTGATATCTGACAGAGTCTTTAAGACAAACCGCATTCGTTCGTTTTGCTCTATACGGTGATATCTGACAGAGTCTTTAGGACAAACCGTATTCGTTATCCATACGGTGGCGGTCCGAGTGGCACACGTTCAGTAAGTGAAACTTTTGTACGCTATTCATACGTTTTGGCTCAATACGGTGATGTGTGACAGAGCCTTATGATAGAAGCAGGGTTAGGTTGACCTTCATCTCCAACTCAGTGATCTGGTTGACCCTGCAGAGGTATGAGCCGGCAAAGTAGTCTCGGTGAGGTGTGTTTTTGAAATGAAAGCTCATTGACATGTGAAAGGACCCCCATGTCTTGCAAATATAATTTGCGTAATTTCTTTATCCGTCAATTTCGCCAATAATTTTAGATTTTGCAGATTCGTCACCTTACATCGGTCATCGTCAAAAGTGTGAGCCAGCCTACGGTTAAGTTAAAGCTAACGCATCCTCCCCGGTCGACTGTATAAAAGAAAAGAACTTAAGGCTACAGTTCCTAAATGGGTGCCATTTTTGCCAACGGAATCTTTACTGCAACTTTTTACCTACTTATACATATCAGAATAATACAATTTTTGGCGTATATATGTAATAGAGTCTCTAGTTTATACATGAGACTTTAGTAGTGATTTCACGTCCATTATCAAGGTCAAAATCACGTCAATAAACTACTTCGAAAAATGTATACCTTTTTCCCCGAAAAATTTTATGATGTTCGAACGATTCGCCTGTTTTCAAATTTTGACAGATTGTAGGCTTGATACTTTTTATTGAATTACAAATAATATTCTATAAATGTGTTGTGTTGATTTTGAATGATAATGTAACGAACCCGCGTTGTTTTGCCCGAAAAACCGGGCGTGAATTACGACTCTGAGTTTGCCCTGTTTGAGCTGTGAATAGCCTGATTTTAGTATCTACATTATCTACATTTTGTCTGATATACGCATTCGCATAATTTACTTACAAAATTGAGCATTCCAATTAGGCAAAAATTGCAATGTTTATGTAAACAAAAGAAAAATACGGCATTCTAATGTTTATGTTTTAGATTTTAGTTCACCATCTCAACGCTGCCTTGATAGCTCAGCGGTAGATCTCTGGCTTCGTAATGCATGACTAACCCCCGCCATAATCCATGGTTCGAGTCCCCGCAAAGGCAGTGGAAACTATTTATCTTTTCATGATTGAAAAATAGTTAGGATTCACATTTTCCTGAGCATGTGGATTCCTCGTACCCTTAACAAGGCGACAGTTATTTGTTTTTTTCAAAAACAAATTAATATTTGACAAAATCATCGCCTCTCTAGGACTACACCCGGGACTACACTTGATGCAGGCTTATTGGACACTTGAACTATTTGAAGTCGCGCAATGTGACCTTAGCAGTGCAATATATCTATGAATGTTGTCAATCATCCAGGTTGCTTCAAATTGCAAAATATGAAATGAATCTGGTCAACTGGGCTTACGTTTTTGTGACTATTCTACACCGTCACGGACCGATAAGCCGACCGAAGATCACACGGCCTGATGATGCTCCTTGGATGAGGAGTGATACTGTAGCTATCAAAAACGTAAGTCCAGTTGACCAGAATCATTTCATATTTTGCTATTCTTAGCAGTGAAATTTACTGTCGAAGTGACGTCACAATTCAATTGATTACCCCGACAATCGTCACATACTATTTATGTGGCTGATGGCATCAATTTGAATTACCCGGGCGCTTACTCGCTTCTCTGGAGACGACTAGTCAACTCACAGTGAGCTGTGTGCATCATTACATCAGATGATTATCATGATTCGGCTGCGGAGCAGGTGACTACAAGATTTCTCCAAGCACATCGATCTTGGGCAATTGTGGCAATTTGGTCAGCTGACATTTCGTGATCGTTATACCCAGGGCCAACAGATGATTGATATAAAATAAGCAAGAGGTTCGAGGACACCCGCGTCTCCTCTTGCCATGTGGTGGAAAGTAGAGGGCATAAAGTCTGACACGCTCTTTCTCTGGGAGACGAAGTATGTGCCCAAGGAAACTCAGTTGTCGCCTCCTCACGTTGTAAACAAGGTGCTCAGTGTCAGTCATTTTGAATATACGCTGCTGTTGGACATGTTGGACACACAATCCCTCCTTCTAATACCAACCATAATCCTATAGACTCACCAGGTATACACTGTATGCAGCACCCCATGAAGGAGCATTCGCACAGGGGACCCACGGCTTTACGTGACTGTCCGACCACGGAGCAAGTACAGTAAAGTTTCTTGCCCAAGGAAACAAGTAATCGAAAACCGCCCGGCCCGGGACTCGAACCCACAGCAGGAAGTAGCAAAAGCAATGATCTTACATTCCATGTCTTGAGAAATCACCCAGGATTGGCAACAATATAGGAGATTATTGTAACGCAGGTGGAGTTAAAGAGCATGACCTTAGTTCCCACTCCAAAGTCTTGCATCTTTTAAAATCACATGTGGAAGACGCCATTTGAGAAGCAATGTACTTAAAGTCGGACACATGCTTGATTTCTTCACCATAGACTTGGAGAGGTGGCTGAGGAGAGCAATTTGCTGTCATATACTCTGTCTTAGGTGTGTAGAGTGTAAGTGTAAAAATATTACTGGGATAACCCAGACCATCACTTTAACAGCGAATTATGCCACTGGTTTGAATTTGGTCTATAAGCCAAATTCATAATAAGTAGCAATTGCTAATAAGCAAAAGACATTACGAAAAAGCAATAGCTAGATTAGCAAAAATAGCTTCAGCTAGCAATTGAATAAAAAGAAGACCCCAACTCCAATAGCTCCCTTCTGTAAATTATACTTACAAAATATAAATGCATACAAATCTCTGATGGTGAGATCATTTTGAACCAAAATGTATAGTTTGGGCCCTAAGGTCCAAAAGTCATTTTTTTGGCCCACAATTTTACGGGAAATCTAACTCAATTCTGCTTTGGTAAAATTTGGAACCATTTTACTTTTTAGAATCTAGAAAGCAATACCTAGGAAAGCAAATTTTTATTGTAGTTTTTGAAATATTGCCAAAAATAGGTCAAAAAGTGTCATGTTTTGCCAAAAATGGTGGCTGCGGTGGGATTTTTGACATTTTTGGTCCATATTTTGACAATATCTTAGAAACTAAGAATTTTTTTTTAAAAAATAGAGGCAATTTTGGTGATAAAGGTACCATAATTACTTATTTACTTATACAGCCTAAATATGTTTAATGAATCCTCACTCCAAAGAGCTGATTTATTCAAATATAAAAAAGTGTTGTCAAAATGTGAATAAGCCAATGATAGCTAATTGTATACCACGAAAAGAATTAAAGTTAATGGTGTTGGTTGCAATAATAATAAGTGCAAGCAATTATCTATTTTAAATTGAAAATATTTTCTTTCGGACCATCTTATGAAAACATGAATGGTGCTTTATAGTTATATAGAAATCTTTATACCAAAAAATTTAGATACTTTATATTTTTCACTTATTACTAATATATCCTAAACAAGAGGCAAAACCTCGGGTTCGCACGGCTGAGTATTACTAAAGGTGCGCTTACACTGTGACGACTTGTCTTCAAAGGAGGTAACGGACTTGCAACTAAAACCTTGCAAGTGAAAACGACAGATAGTAACGATATGATATAGTGCGTGTGGCTAGTGGATTGTATGAGCGTGAACTGGCTTTAACTAACGATGACGGGTGCACTCTAAACATAATTTTACTCAGTGTTGAGAATACAGGGTGTTGAGTTATATGTTGAGTCAAGATTTAATCAACACTGTGCAAAACACGCAGTGGCGTGACAATAGGGGTGTCTAAAACCTCGGCTTAAAGAACGTATGACCCCCCTACTTGGGGTCAAAGGGACAACCTAAAATTCGGCTGAAGTGACGTATGAGCTCCCCTCTTAGGGTCAAAGGGGACCTTGAAACCCATAGTTGGTAAAACAACCTCCCTCACAATGAATCAAGGTGCGTCCGTCCCCTAATACCCACCGGGGGACAATAGGGGTGGCTAAAACCTTGGCTGAAAGATTGTATGAGCTCCCCAATTCTTCCCTCCCTTGAGTCAAAGGGGGTCGACTAAAACCCTTAGGTGGTAGAACAACCTACTTTACAATAAATCAAGGTGCTTCCGTCCTCTGAAACCCTTGGGGGACAATAGGGGTGCCTAAAACCTCGGCTGAAGTGACGTATGAGCTCCCCTATTCCCCCCTTGGGGTCAAAAGGGCCCCCTGAAACCCTTTGTTTGTAGAACAACCCACCTCACAATGAATCAAGGTGCTGCCGTCCCCTAGAAACCCCGGGGGACAAATGGGTGCCTAAAACCTCGGCTGAAGGGACGTACTGCCCCCTTGGGGTCCAAGGGGTCCCCTGAAACCCTTGATTGGTAGAACAACCCCCTCACAATGAATCAAGGTGCTGCCGTCCCCTAGAAACCCCGGGGGACAAAGGGGTGCCTGAAACATCGGCTGAAGGGACGTATGAGCTCCCTTATTACCCCGTTGGGGTCAAATGGGTCCCCTGAAACCCTTGTTTAGTAGAACAAACCCCCTCACAATTATTCAAGGTGATTCCGTCCCCTAAAACACCCGGGGACAATTATTACAGGGGTGCCTAAAACCTCGGCTGAAGGGATTTATTAGCTCCCCTATTACCTTCTTGTGGTCAAAGGGGCCCCCGGAAACCCTTGGTTGGTAGAACAACCCCCCTCACAATGAATCACGGTGCTTCCGTCTCCTAAACCCCCGGGGACAATAGGGGTGCTAAAACCTCGACTGAAGGGACGTATGAGCTCCCCTATTTCCCCGTTTGGGTCAAAGGGGTCCCCTAAAACCCGTATTTGGAAGATCAACCCCCTCACAATTAATCAAGGTGATTCCGTCTCTTAGAACCTCCGGGGGACAATAGGGACGTCTAAAACCTCGGCTAAAGGGACGTATGAGCTCCCATATTCCCCCTTGGGGTCAAATGGGCTCTCTGAAACCCTTGGTTGGTAGAACAACCCATGGGGAGAAAGTAGGGAGAGGGGTAAAGTAGAAGGGGAAGAAGGGGAAGAGGAAGAAGATTTCGGAATAACATACATTAAGGTTAGGGAATAGCAAGGGGGATTAACGATTAGGAGGGCGAGGGGTAAGAAGAGGGGGAGTGGAGTAGCGGAAGCGGGAAGGGAGGTTGAGGGGAGAAGGGTGAGCAATCAAACAAAACTAACTATTTTTCGGACTAGCAGACCCTATTTTATTTTCGGACCAGCGGAAGTTATTTCATTTTCTGACTAGCGAAAATTTGTTCATTTCCGGACTAACGAACCTTCGGATTAGTGGGCTGTAATCAACCGGGTGGGTGCAGGGATCGGAAGCCCGCCCCCCCCCCCCCACCCCCACCCCACCCCTCCGACGAAACCCTCGGTCCCGCCCTTTCGTCCTCAAAGATGAAATTGCATTTTTTCTTTGTACTGGGTCTACTCCTATTTTTGCTTAAATTGTTCTATAAATAGCAAACAATCAATGAAAAGGGAAACAATAAGAAAATGAAAAAAAGAAGAAGATGTAAACGAGTGTGCAAAATGCTATGCAAGAATACCGGGGTACACTCAAATAAAATGCCGCAGGCATAGCGCGCGTGACCAAGAAAAAGGTGAATTATGGTTGTGTTTGAGGACAGAAGGGTGTATCAGGTGACACCATTTAGGGTATCAAAAGCAGCCATTTTAGCTCATTTTCAAGAATTAGGGTACTTTTTCAACCCTAGTGTATTATAGTATGATAACAGTAAATTCTCGATTTAGATTGTGAATGAGTAAAAAAGGGTATAGGTATATTTTGGCTTCAGAAGCAAAATTAAAGTCAACTATCCATCAATTTGACAAAATTGTTAAATTTTCGAATAGAGGGCACATCTACCCTCAAAAAACCCGCTCTCTTGATTTAGATAGAGACACCATCCTTTTCAAAATCCTACATCCTCCCCGCTATAAAAAGACATCGCTCATTTACAGGAGACTTATCATGGCAATGTATGAAACTTTTTAAATCCTAGAAAATCTTCGTCTTTTGGCCATCATGTTTTATGAAACTTAATTATTATTATTACTATTATTATTAAAATCGATAGTATGTTTATATTAAATTATAAGATGTTGAGGTGGAATATGAGAAGGAAGTGGTTGCGTAGTCACTGGGCAATCGCAGAAACCCTTTGCTTTCCTCCTCCCAAACAAACAAAAATTGAGAGAAGAAAGCAGAACTAAATGTCGAATCATGAGCCAGAGATGGTCCCGTGTCCCTTGATCATTAATAACAGGGAAAAACGAAGAAAAGGGGGTGAAAAAGAAAAGGGTTACGTTGGATTAGAACCCCGGGGGCACTGGAATTTGAAAATGACGGGATGTGAAGGCATGTGAACCCGGAAAAAAGTCCTCCATGCATTCTTGAAGCAAGAAGCAACTTTATTTATACTTTGACCTAAGGCCAACTCTTGTCATGCTAAAATGTGGCAATAAATGTAAATCTGTATTTAAGATGTTTAACTTAGTTAACTTTTATATCTATTTTCCATTTTGGATAAAGACAACAAAGAATTGAAAGAAAAAAAACGGTAATTTTTAGAGAATGGTTTAGAAATTGGGAAAGTCATCAGAATTTCAACAAGTTTGTATTAAAGAGTACACCCGGAGAGTCTGCAGATGCATTCATTAGGCAAAATTTGGAACAGAAATTCATGATCACTGCCCTTATAACAAAATAGTCTGTTTACATATCGGAAACGTAAGTAAATGTGTAAATTGAAACAAAATAGTCACGAATACCCGTTAATGGTGAAATTTCTTAATCGATGCTTCACTAAACACTCATAGATATTTTCAAGAATATAAAACAAATAGAAATATATAGAAGTTTTATATTGTAATCAGTCTGTACATTATTCTCTGCTGTGAATCAGTCTACATCATAATAGAAACACTACTTGACCCCGCCTACAGCTGTAAGATAATCACGCCTACCAGGAAGTACTATACCTGGGCCCAGAGGAGGTTTTCAAGATATCCCACAATGCATTATTCTGATACACTTAGATATAATAGGCAATAATGGTTTTCTGGACATGGGGCAGTTAGGAATATGAGAATTCCATTGAATAGTACTCATTCATACCTTTCCAACGATGTGTTTCTTTTCAAAACAGCCCAGTGTTTACCCACATTGCTGACACTTCAAAAACGTCAGAAACCTGTACAAAAGTATAGGAGTTGAATTGGATTTGCATGTACATTGTACAATGTTGCATTGCATCATGGGATATTGTGAAAACCTCCTCTGACCTGGGCCGGTATCATACTTCGTCCGTAACATACGCACCTTTTAGAAAGGCTCACACTATGAAAAAATAGGGGTAACTTCAAGCGACGTGAAGCGGTGGATTTCAAATTGAATTTACCGCCAGTAATCGTGGGATACTGTCACTTAACGCTGGCTAATTCACTAGCCAGTTTGCTGTCGTTGCGTCCATGACTCATATTCGTCATCTTCCGTTCGAAATCATCACAGTGTGAACCAGGCTTTAGTTATTTAATAATTGTATATAGGTTATGTCCGATCACAGTTGACTTTTACAGTTTTAAGAGTTTAAAATAATATTTTAAAGTTCAGCATTAATTTAATTCGTGTCATGATGACACTAGCCGCTGGCATGTTATGCGTTCCTGGCATCGACTAGCAGTGTGTACTGAGATATGCAAATGAGCTTATAATGAGCAATGTAATGTTTCGATCTGACGATCGATATTACAAATCTTGGTTGCGAGATTTTTTTTTATTAACGTGACCTGCAGAGCTGACTTTGAACCCTTATTATCTGAAAAAAATAGAAAGCAAATGCAAATTTGGAACGTGGGTATAAAAATTTGGAGTTTTTCCTTTATAATGTAAGTGTTGTTTTTTGCTATTGGTAAAAAATGAAGCATTATATGGTCTTTTCTATAAAAATCAACGATTTTGAGCCTTTCTAAACATACGAATTTCAACCCCTACATCAATCTGTTTTTTTCAAAATAAACACTCCGTTAAATGTCTCGGTATTGGATTATACAGTTTAAAATTTCAAACTTTTTAAAATTGTAAAATGCTTTTTTAAAACTTTCTTTTATATGTTCTGCGTAAAATTGTCTGAAATTCAGACTTCTTTCAGTGATTTAATTTGATTTTAAAATCTTGTACTCCGCCTTATGAATATTCATATCCACCGCCTAGATAGCGATACTGCTAATTTT